>JAEANM010016770.1:0-13166 GCA_017656035.1 Myanophis thanlyinensis
TATTGTTTGATGTTTGTTTGTGTAGTTGTTTGTTTGTTGTTGAAAACTTAATAAAATTTTTACAAAAAAAAAAAAAACATGGCAAAAACTATTAGTTTGGAAAATATTGGTTCAAGTAGCAGTTTCTGACCTTCTTAAAGACTATAAAAAATCAGACATTTCAATTTCATGCTATGGTTTCCATTAATGTACAAACGTGAATTAATTCACTGTATGTGAAAACAATGGACAAACGTCCATTAATTTACTGTACATGAAAACCAAATTGCTTCCTGGTATTACTATAAAATAAAAAGTTGTAAACACTGAACATGTTCTAACATGCCTTGACATCTATAATTCAAAAGAGTGAGTTAAAAAGAGTAAACACTGAATTAACAGATTAATGAATTTTCTTCTAGACTCAAGCAAAATGAAGGGCATCTGTAAACACCAAGATTCATCTCTTTTTTTGATTTCCATAAACCTTTTGTCTGGATGCTACCTTTTTAACAACATGAGCTGCACTGGTGGCCTTAAGCAGTAACAGCATTTACTGTAATTGCTGGAGATGTAATAAGTGAATCCCTGGGAGCATATCTTTTCAAAAGACACTCCCAGCTATGAAATCTTTTCCTCAGAGAGGCCATCTGCCAACAATTGCTTTTAGCAATTACCTTAATGTGCTGCTTTAGAAGCAGTTGCATATGGCAGGGAAGACTTATCTTAACGCTATAAATCAATTCATAAACATATTGCATTTTTCCAAGAATGAAGTTTGTAAACTCAGGAATATGCCACTAAAGACCAACTGCACAGAATAGAATCAGAAGAGCAGTGTTGCCTTAATATTGTGTCTAGAGACTTCTTAGATAATAAATAATAAGAAATAAAATTTGAACTTGAGACCTAACCAAACTAGTGTTCTTGTTTTGCTCCTGAAAGTACTATATATTGAATCCACTTTGACTGTGGAGGCTTTCGATTGAGTGAAGACTTCCATTAGTAGAAATTGGGGAAAGTAGGTTTTGCCAAATCCGCTTTAATTCTGCACTTACCATTCACCTGCTCTAGATTTGAACCATGTCTCAGAACATAGGAGATAATATGAGGATGTTATTAGTCCAAGGTAAGCTGACTCTCTCCTTCAATGGTTTTTCATAAGGCTTAATTTCCAGATCCTAACTATCCTGGTCATTTTCCTATAAACATTATTTTGACAATATTCTTTAAATATGATATCCATAACTGGACTAATTATGCCAGACAGAATCTAATTACTAAAACATAGAGAGGAATAATACTCCGCAAATTTGATACTGCGGTTCTGTTAACATAACTTAGAATTGCATTAACTTTCTCAATTCTTATTAGGCACCTACATTTTCCACAGGGACCTAATTTATTGAAGTATGCCCCAAATAAAACATTGCAGTGGTTAACAAATAATGTCTGCATCAGTGACAAAAAGATTATTAAGAACAAAGTAATGACCATGAAATATAGACAGACGGTTCAACCTCCACTTATGGAAGTACTTAGGCAAGTCATTCATTTCAGCAACTTTATTTCTCCATGTCTAAAAGAACATCAGTAACGATGTCTCTTATGACCAACGACCAAGACTTGAAACAATGAAAGAAGATTCCTCCCCATGGATAGGAAGAGGCTTATAGAACAAAAGGCCCCATGGATACAATGCTTGCTTGTCCAACCATTCCACCTGTATCTTTCTCACCCTCTATTGTATGAACTAGCTTGTAGCGTTTGCCTTGCAAAAGGACTAATCTTTTGGTGAATGGTAATCCCATACTGTCCATGCAAAGTAATTATCCAAAAAAAGGAGGGAGGGGATTTATTTTTGACCCTTTTGAGGGTAAATAACCGAAGATCCCAAGCCAATTTGCCCATCCTGACCTTAACAAAAGGCCTGCTCTATATAAATTAGGAGAGATACAGTATTTCTTTTATGTGAATCACTCTCAAAATTCCCATGCAGAAACCCCTAAATCGCAAAACTGCAATTTCCCTCAAGACACGAGGGAAGGAACACTTGGGAAGCAACCAAAGGCCGGATCGATAGGAAAATAAACCCGGGTTCTATATAAATCTATATAAATGTATGTACCAATAAAAACATATTTGTAGCTCAGGGTTGAAATGGGGGGGGGGGTGTCCTCTTGCAGACCTTTCATTACCCAAACTAGGTAAAGTCACCAGTGCTGGTGCTGATGAATGTTACCTAGTTTGGGGTAAATGAATGAACTACAAGAAAACAACCGAGCTCGGAGAGCACCTAGGTCTTCCCTCCCCTCTTTGTTATTTATTTATTACTTAAATTTATTAATAAATTCAATAAAATCTGCCGAAAAGGGAGCAACGTCTCGTTCTTTCAGATGGTCTCAGTTCTACTGGGAGTTAAAAGCCGGCCGCTTCACAGCCTCCTCCAGGCCAAGGGCGCTCAATCTCCCGCGGAAGAAGGAAAAGCGGATCCACGACCCAAGATTGCGGTTACGGGGCCCGCACACACTTACCGGCTCCGGGGCAGGCGCTGGCTTAACCCCTCCGGCCCAACCCGATCCGCCTGCTGTTACCATAGAGACACTTCCGGCTGAGGCGGGATAGAATGCCGCCGATGGTTGTCCCTGGCGTTCGGCCTATTTGCCTAAAAGGGCAATCCCAACCTCGGACGGAATTCTGGGTTAATTCCTCGCGTAAAAAAAAAGAAAGAAAGAAAGAAAAAGACGGGAACTGGGCTGCTAAATGACTACAACTACCATCGTACCCCGCGCCCTTCCGGGTCATCTGCGTTCGTTTCTACCAAGCGCGCCCCTTTTAGAGGCCAAGGGAAGGAGACTTCGGCGGCTGAACCTCGCTCCTCTCACATCCGTTACTACATTTCCCGGCATGCCGCCGGAATGCGGCGACCCCAAATTTCACCGGGTAGGCAGGGACTAGGCGGAAGGGTCCCGCTATAAGCATGACATCATCGCCGCTGGGAACGGAAGTGGGTGGGGCGAAAGGCACGAAGGTTTCCTAGTTTTACTCAGCAAAGAGAGGGTGAGGATGATTGGCTAGAGTGGCTTTCTCTCTCCCCCCCCCCTCCCCGTTTATGTTCCTCGATTACTTAAAGCGAGCGCCATTCTCCCTTCTTCCCCTTCTGGGTGTTGCCGCTCTCTCCCCTCCCGCTGTTTCTCGGCTGCATCTTTTGCATTTACACCCGAATCCCCCGCTGGGTCATAGCCGTCCGCCCTCGCCGTGCATTTCTCCCGCTCGCGGAGCCCCGGGGGTGTTAAGCCTCTTCTTCCCACCAGGTACCGTTCTTCCTCGCCCGCCACTCCCGGAACCGACCCGGTTGGCAGCTCCATGGAGTTCCCAGATCTAGGAGCCCACTGCACGGAGCCCTCCTGCAAGCGCCTGGGTGAGGATTTGCCTGTAGCTATGGGGGGGTCGGGAAGGGGGGGTAAAAGTGCCTGCCACCCGGTCCCCCCCACCCCGCTCGTTCTCTTGGCTGGAGTTTGGGAAGGGCAGGAAAGAGAGGTGGTGGGGTCGTAGTGAAGATCGAGACTCTTTCCAGCCGTGCGTCGTTAAAAGGATGGGGAAGGTGGCAAGCCCCGGGGGGGGGGGGGAGGGGGTCTTCCACTCTTCCCCAGCAGCGGGAACAGCGAGTCTTATAATCGAGATTGCAGCAAGCATGCATTACACGCATTCATCGTGGAAAGCTGGGTTTTTCTAGAAGTCTGGCGACTAGGGATTTGTACAGATCGCATTTAAAAAAACAACAACAGCATGAGATGATACTTCCTGAAATTCAGAAGAAGGATTTAGCGGTGGGGGGGTGGGGGGGTGGAGGACGGGACATGATGGCAGTATTTCAGTGTTTGAGGGGCTGCCCCAAAGAGGAGGGGGTCAGTTTATTTTCCAAAGCACCACCGGGTGAGACAAGAAACAATGGATGGGAACTAATCAAGGAGAGAAGCAACCTGGAATTGAGAGAAACTTCCTTAACACCGAGGGCAATTAACCAGTGGAATGGCTTGCCTTCAGGAGGTGCTTTCTTCACTGGAGGTTTTTAAGAAGAGACTGGACAGCCCTCTGTCTAAATTGGTATAGGGTCTCCTGCTTCAGCACAGCGTTGTAGTAGAAGACCCCCCCCCCAGGCCCCTTCCAGTTCTATTCAATGAGTGGATTGGGAATGGGATTTGGAGGAAGGGTGGGGTGGCCTGTTGAACTCATTGTTTTGTAATACTTTGCAGGTTGAAAAACATGTCAATACGATTTCTCTATGTACTTCGTAACTTCGGTTATATGTTTTCTAATGGCTCTGCGTGAGAGTAAAGCATATTACAACAGCTGCCACATTACTGTCTGAGTGATGACTTGAAATTATTCATAAACAAAGAGATCAGCAGGGCCTTCTCTATGGAGATGCACCCTTGGCAATTGCTTAGCTAAAAGCTTTGCCTCCCCAAATGCTTTGATGTTTAATGTGAAGATAAAAGCTTTACTCCCAGAAGAAATCAGACCAGCAGCCTTTGTTTTCTGTTTTAATTAGATATGTGTTCTCTCTTGTGAACCAAACTGAAATGAATTTCATTCCCAACAATGAAATAAGGCTGGCCATCATAGATTAAGAATGTAGCACAGACATTAGATTTTAGGAATTGTTGCATTCTTCAAATTGGAGAGATTCCATACAGAGTGCTGGCATACATCTTATGCCTAACTCTAACATAGAATGTTAGAACATTCAGTAAACTGCTGGTAAGAGGTTGTGTCCAAAGATCTGGATCGTTCGGATTCTGCTTGATATGAAATGTGAACCCCTTTCGAGTGAAATTGTGGGTTATTTACTGGAAAATAAGTTCATAATGGAAAATTGTAAAGGTGGACGACTTGTTCTCCATATCTTCCTCTCAGTTTATAAAATTCAAAAAAAAGATTGGTTCCTGAAACATTTCAAGGGGATTATACTTGACTGTCGCAATTTTGTACTGTCAACACAATCTGTCTCATGTTTCCTAACAAACCAGAATTACTTGTATTCTGTTTTATTTAATCCAGTTCTGTTTTAAGACATGACCGTATGAACAGATGTGAGTAATCCGTTAGTGTTTGCTGTATATTACAAAATAGTCTGGAGTATTTCATGATGAGGCAGATATTTTTATCTAAGACATTCCATCTGTAATCAGTTTACAAAATTAGTTACCATGGTATCTTTGTGTTCAAATCTTTTCATCTGATTAAAAGACATTCACCTTTTAAAATAAAGTCTGACAATACTATTACCATGACATCTAGTAAGAAAAATTGCAGGGAAAACATTTACAGCTTTTTGTTGCTTTTGTTGCCCTCAGACTTCCTTCCCTTGAAATGTGATGCTTGTGAACATCTATTCTGCACTGACCACATTGCCTATGCCCATCATAACTGCACTTCAGCATACAAGAAGGCAAGTAAAACTGGAGGGGATCAAATTATTTCTAATTCTATAGAATATAGCGATTCTATCTGCAACCTCAGTTGAAGCAGCATAAAGAAGGTTGTGCTATTTGAAATGTGGCTTGTGGTTATTACCTGAAATCAATGTTGCTTTGTCAAGAGCAAATTTAGTCAGGTAAGCTGATTTTCTTTTTACTGGTAATTTCATTACATTCATAGAATGTGACAATACCAGATAGATAATTATCTTGATTTTATTTGGCAAGTAACTCATCCTATTATGATTAACAAACTAATTAAGTATAAGTTGGATGGCATGATAGAGAAGTCAGAAAAGTGTGCTTGTGAACATTTCCTCACTATGACATTACTGAGTGTGGTATCACAAGGTCGAATCATGTATTCTGAATGTTTTCATCATTGACCTAAATGAGATAAGATAGGATTCTTACAGAAGTCAAAAGCACAGCTACAGGGTGGTCACTTTGGTTAACAGTCCTTATGAAAGGGGTCTTGGAATAATAGGGGACTACAAAGTGAACAAACCAACACTAGTGCAGGAGTAGGCAACTGTGGCCCCTTTATGAGCTGTGGACTTCAAATCCCAGAATTCTTCAGCCAGCTGTGCTGAAGTCCACAGGTTGTAAAGGGGCCACAGTTGCCCACCCCTGCTCTAGTGTGAAGTCTGAAAGGCCAAATACAATTAATCAAGGAAAGAAGCAACCTAGAATTAGTAAATTTCCTGACAGAACAATTAATCAGTGAAACTACTTGCTTCCAAAAGTTGTGAATGCTCCAACACTGGAAGTTTTTAAGAAGAGATTGTACAACCATTTGTCTGAAATGGTAACAGGGTTTCCAGCCTAAGCAGGGAATTGAACTAGAAGACCCCCAAGATTAAAATACTACAGTATAGGTCTTTTAATCCTTGTAACTCTCTACAAATTGTTTTTATAAACATGGCCTGCAAAAAGGGTTTTCTAGCAGTTGTTTTATAACTGGGGTGCACTGTGGTCAAGTTTCCAGGAATTGTTCCATTGGGTTAAATTTTTATAGAAAAATGTTAATGCAATTTCACTCCTTTTAATAACAAACTAGAAGGAGAGTCCTAACATCATTGGAGGCAAACCAGAATTTCTGAAAAAAAACAAGAAATTTGTAAAAACCAAATAAATGATTGCTAAAAAACTGAAAGACATTTTTTAAAAAAACTGAGCATGTCCAGTAGCTACTAAATGCTAAAGATCTTGGGAAAGGTGAACTGAGAAACAGTGAAGGAAACAAAGATTATCCTGCCTGGAAGGAGTTGGTTAAAACTATGAACAGGTGTAGTTAGATTGTGATTATATGCAGCAACATTGTGATCCAGATGGTGATTTATTATAGTATAATGTTGATTTTTTTGGGGGGTGGTCACTCAAAATCTAGTATAATCGGAGCTGTATTTTAAATAAAATAAATACATCTGCTTTGTTTCAGTGACGATAACTTCATTATTACAGCTTTCATAATCAAACAAAGAGGTCTTTGATTTTGAAGGTCATGGAAGTAGTATTTGAAATATCCACAAGCCACCATTGTCTGCTGTATGATGAATGAATCAAGGAAGCACTTACATGTTACCCAATCTCTATCATCTTCCTAGGATGTACAGGTTCCTGTTTGTCCACTGTGCAGCACACCCATCCCTGTGAAGCGAGGAGAAATGCCTGATATTGTGGTGGGAGCCCACATAGATCAAGATTGCAAATCAGACCCAGCTCAGCGTAAGAGAAAGGTAAGAGGCTAAAAGCATTTTCTGTTGTATATGGAAGAAGCTACCAGAATCCAATATATATCAGAAAACTGAATCACAGGCCAGTAGGAACATCCTAATCAGCACAGTTTGGTAAACAGATTCCTGGTGGTGTTGCTGTTTCTTCCAAGCTAGAGAGAAGTCCAGGAGTTATATTTTGCCTGTACAAAATTCTCGTCCGAATGTGCGAAAGCCTCTTCCATTAATGTAGATAATGCTCAGATCAAATTCTCTGTAAAGTTTCTCATGTTCCAGGCATGCAGTCAAGATAATTATGAGCAAGTGGTTTCCAGTAAGAATCTATGGCAGAGTAAATATCCCTGAAGGAGCAGGGATAGCAGGGATATTTGGCAGCCAAATAGTGAATTCTATCTGAATAAAACAGAAATTGTGCCCACTTGCACTCCATAGTTGCTCCTAGACTGCAGGAACTGAAGTTTTGCAGTTGAATTGTGAGTTGAACAGCTAGGAGTCCAGGGGTTTCAGCCAAGTTCATAGAGGATTCTGCTGAAGATGTTAGAGAAAAGGTTATTTAAGCTTTAGCAAAATTTGGGGTTGGGGTGAGAAGAATACAGAGGCAGAAATCGATAAGCTAGATAGAATCATTTGACTGAATTTTATCCAGAAGAAAAGAAAAAAAGATGAACATTTGATTTATGGTTTTGATGATTAGACAAAAAAGATTATAGAAACGAGAGATTTGTTTTAACTTTAGAGAAAAAGGTAAATTTTGTACTTGTACTTGCTCTAGAGAAGATTGGAAGCCATTTCTTTGAATCTTTCTTTTTTGTTAGTCTTTTTTTTCTTGTACTTTAGCTTTCTTCTGCTTGCTTGCTTTTTCTTTGTTCTTTCTTTAGTTTGTATTCATTTTACTTTTTAAAAAATACTTCAGTAAATTTTTTTTTTAAATCATTATTAGTTAAGCACAGGTTAGGCTGTTTATAGGGACTCCAATTCCACTGGAAGGCATTTGGAAGCCTGCAGTAGCAAAATAAGAAAAGGAGAATAAGATCCAAATCAAGTTTGGAGAAATCTTAATTCAGGAATTATTTCTTCACTGTTTAGAGGTTGGAGGCTTCATAAATAATAAGGTAGATAGACTTTGTTGATTCTCTACTTGCAATTCAACTCTATACTCAACTCTAATTAAACTCAACTTTTCCTAGATCTTCACCAACAAGTGTCAGCGTCCTGGCTGCAAACAACGGGAAATGATGAAGGTGCTCTGTGACCAATGTCATGGCAACTTCTGCCTCAAACACCGGCATCCCCTGGATCACGACTGCAATGGGACTGGGCGTTCACTCTCCAAAGCTGGGTAAAGGGCAGGACCGAGAATTTTACTAGTTACAATTGTATAACGGTGGTACCAACCCATCTGTGTTACTTTCCACCATTTTCTGACATTTCTTTAAAAGTAATTGAGATTGCAAGACAACAGCCTGTCTTCCTCGCATCCTTCTAAAATCTCAATGACATTGTTTCCTGGGCTAATTATCCCTACAGTTTGATCAAGAGGCAACTGGACTTTCTGGTTTTGAGCTGAAGAAGCCTCTAGATGAGAAGCGAAATGCCTTCAAAGAAAAACCAGAAAGTCCAGTTGCCTCTTGACAAAACCACCTTTGGGACCTGGGTGACTGAGAATCTCCATAGAACCTACACCTTGAGTTTATCTTGAAAATCAGATTAATCATACAAGAGTGAGAGTTAACGTGGCTGCCAAAAAGAGTCATAAAGTGGATTTTGATTCATTTGAAGGAAAGGCAAATGGATCGTGTGAGGCAATGATGGCCAATAACTAGAGCTTTGTTTCTGGTTCCAGGAATGCTGCTATAGCCAGAGCGGCAAAGTCTGCCAAAGAACCTGTAAGCACTACATCTAGCGGCACAGCCATGAGGTCTCATGTCAGCCAACCAACCTCCAGCAGGTACAGTCATAACTTGAATCTGGATGCTTGCTTATCTTTTTCAGTTTGTAGTAGCAGCTTTCCACAAGTTCTGTTTTGACTTATGATACCTGACACTTCTTTGTGGGTTGAGCAGACAGCATGCTGTCTTCCAGATACTTTTTAAAACATATGGAGGACGGTTTGCCATTCATTCCTGTACTACTATTAACCAAGTATAACTATATATCAGAATGTTGATGTTAATATGCTATCAGTAGCATATAATCAGAGGTGAAATTCAGCCGGTTCTAGCCAGTTTGGCAGAACCGGTAGTAGACGTTTGAAATTGGTTCCACCCACCCACCCACCTGAGCCCCTATTCTTCCTTATACGTGCTTCGTTTTTTCTACTTACCTAAATCAGCTGTTTTGAGTGTCTGCGGAGTCTTCTTGATGATCCCTGCTGCCTCTGGAGCCTCTAAAAGCTGTTTAAAGAGCTGCACTGCAGCACGTTTGGCATGCATGCGTGCGCACCGAACCGGTAGGAAAACCGGTCGGATTTCGCCCCTGCATATAATGCCTATCAGTTTGTACTATGCTGTAGTGATCATCATACCTCTTTTTATAATGCATTGGTCCGTTTGGACATACACAAAAGCTGGAATATGTGATACTTACTCAAAGTAAGCCAGAAAGAAAGGCTTGCTTAGATAGCTTTCACCTTATGTAACATGTGGAAAAATACCAGAATGAAGAGTTTGAAAAAGACACAACAAGCTATAGTTCTCAGTGTCAGCTAGATTATGCAATAGCATTCTGGTGAAAAAGTATTAGGAAGTGAGGAAAAATGAGGATTGGCCAAGCTTTGTTGGAAGATATGAATGGATGGGAGCAGAGGTGAAATAGAACTAGTTATTAGAAGAAATCTCCTTTTATTTTTTTCCTACTTTTGCAGGGTTAATCCTGTAAACAAGGCAGTTGTTTCTAACCTAATCTTTATTGCCTTGCTCACAGAAACTGCCTCTCCCCTTATTACATTGTAACTTTGGTGAAGTTTAATTCTGTCCTTGGTGATGTTTAATTCTGTGGCCGCCACCACAGAACCGGTAGTAAAAAAAAAATGAATTTCACCACTGGATGGGAGCCATAATTCTTGGGAAATATCGCACTAAGTGAGCATTCTTTGTGAATATCCCAACTCAATTCTTCTGGAACTCAACAGTCTGTTCTGGCCAAATAGACTTTGAGTTGGGGAAAGTACATGTCAGTACATGACTGGGTGAATAAGTGATGCCTGTAGCTCACAAAAGAGGAAAAAAATTGAATTTCTTTGCTTGAGTATATTAGTCTCTGAAGAAAAAGAACCAAATAGCACTGGTAGTATTTTCTGGCCCTCAGAAAAATGTTATTTGTTTAATTGTATCCTCAGTCTGATAACACTGCTGGCATTAAAGATGTTTTAAAACCAGATCCCAATTCAGCAATTCACATTTCTCCTCTGGGGGCATGGGAACCTCCTGAGAACATTTGTGTTGGTAATTTTAGGATCTGGCAGCTGACTTTTTTCTCTTTACATACAGATCAAGTGAGACGGTAAGAGCTCCTCAGCCACAAAGCCCAACTGTACCTGTTGTTGCTCTGCAGAATGGTTTGGTAAGTCTAGTCAATATACTCTATGTAATACATAGGTTATGTTACCTGTTGATGTATTTCCCTCATCAGTTGAATGGCTACAAAAGAGGTAACTGTTATCTCATCTTAAATAATGTGGTATTATAGTTGCGGTGGAGGCCTAGAAAAAAAAGTAAGCCACCATCAGTTCACAATTTATGTGTTCTTTGCTTCTCTCCTGATCTTCCTTCAGCTGTCCCATTAATTGACCAGTATATCCCACTTCAGGTTGAAGGCTCCTCTCAACTGTGAAATTTTAATTGGTGATTTTGAGCCAGTTACTCTCCTTATCCTAACCTACCATAGCGCACAGAATTGTTATTGATGAAAATAGAAGGAAAGAGTGCTATGGGATGGAATGAAAGGCAAGATAGAAGTTGGATAAGTAAATAATCTGCCTCATGTATGGACTTTTTTTCCAACATCTTCCGTTAAGCACTAAACCAAACTAACTCTTTAAAACTGACAGCTATTCACACTATTGTTTCAAACAATGGGGAAATAGGGGCTAGGGAGTTGAGAGTCAATGGAGAGTAGGGAGGTCCAGCATTATTTTTTGTCATGCCTCATAGCGGCAGTTGCTGGTATGGATTCTGTAGGAACTCCTTGATCTGGTAGCTTGAAGAACATTGTCTGATATTTTGATCTGCTTTATTTTCATCATGCCTACAAAATCCATTGTACATGAGGGAAAAATAGAACAACGGCACAATTCAGGTCCCAGATCCTTGAAATGTGTCCAGTCATGTACAAGAGCTGAGGATTTTTAGTTCCCTTCAGGTAGGCTGATTCTGCTTTTGTGCTTCATTTCAGAGTGAAGAGGAAGCGTTACAGCGAGCCTTGGCAATGTCTCTGGCAGAAACAGCAGCCATCCAACCACAACGCTGCAGGTAGTGATAGCCAGCAGAAATCAACAAGAGTTCTACTGCCGTGAAAGGTGCTCTCCGAGCTTGGCTGTTTTATTGCAGGCGTTTCATTACCCAAACAGGTAGCACGATCAGTGCTAATCTGACCAGTACTGATCATATTACATAGTTTGGGTAATGAAAACTCTGCAAGAAAACAACCAAGCTCACAGAGTATCAAAGGCCCCTCATTTCAACCCTGAGCTACAAATATTCTCTTTTTGTCATACCATCATGCCAGGCTATTTGCTGAGAAGTTACACTGGAGTGAGTGAGGGGGGGGGGGGGAGAATGACTTCTAAGACATCTGTGCTCAAATTGTGCAGCAGTAGATTTCCTCTGATCCAGTGCAGATGTATTGAGATCAAGCCCAGTTCTCTGTTTCTAACATGTGGGGTTGAAGGCGAGCATTCAAAGCACTCGGTGCTAATCGGGCCTTTTGAACAAATAACATAAACACAGATTCTCCATTTAAAGATCATCCAATCTGCCCACAGTGCAACTAATATGTCACGAAGGGGGAAGGATATAATTGTACGAGGCTGTCCAGTTCATTTTGATCTTGTTTCTAACAGCACCCAAGAGGAGGATGACCTGGCATTGGCTCGAGCACTTTCAGCTAGTGAGGAAGAATATCAACAGCAGCAGCTGCGGCAACAAGTAAAAGAAATGAGCAATTTTTGATAATTCGGTGTCTTCATAGCTTGAAGTAGCTCATCTTGCAAATGTCATATGGTGTTATATCCCAGCAAGGGAAGTGCTAGTCCAATTATTGGAATTCAAACTGGAAAAGGTGGTCTTTTGGCTACCCTGTAAAGGTAGTCCTTGCTTAATGACCAATCACTTAGTAATCAGTCAGAGTTACAATGGACTCCCTGCCATATACACACACAAAAAAAAGTACTTATGTCCAGATTTCCAACACTAGCATACAGACACATACCCCATATTCACATGACAAATTGGTCATGTTTCCACGGTCACATGACACGATTTATGATGTTTTTTGGCCATTTCAGCTAGGTTATTTTTAGCAAAAAAAAAATGACCCTAGGAATGCATACACTTAACAGTTGCAGAATTTTCTTAATAAATGTTGCACAAATTATTGTAAAATCCAGTCAGTCATGTAGGTGTCTCAACTTACGTCTGTAATGGCTTATGACAAATTCCAGGCTCCATTACAGTTGTATGTCGAGGCCTATCTGTAGCTCTTTCTTAACAGAACTTTGGAGGCTGGAGATTCTAGTTAAATGCTTTTCCTTGGCAGATTTCAGTAATAATTAATCTATGCAATAAACACATCAACCCCCCCCCCAAAAAAAAAAAAAAGGTGAACACAAGAAGCAGGTACTAAAGTCTCAGAACTTTGTTGTGCTTACTTTTGAGCTGATTAAACAGGACTAACTCGGGGTGGGCAATTATGGCTCCTTCATGACTCGTGGACTTCAACTCCCAGAATTCCTGAGCCAGCCATGCTGGCT
>JAEANM010016771.1:0-13166 GCA_017656035.1 Myanophis thanlyinensis
ATAAATACTGGCCACCAGATGCCCTTCCTGATGCCTATGTGGCATTCACAGCAGCTAATTTTTTCGTTGTACCCTGAGAACGGTAAAGAAACTTTTGTTGCTGCCTAGGATTGAACTCTCAACCTTCCAAGTGGGAGGCAAGTGTTTTCACCTCTAGGCACAGCACTGCTCAACTATGCCTTCTATTAATAAACAAAGCATAATATAAATTCTTTTCGTTTTAACTGTCTTCATCATGCAATTTTCCAAAAGCACTTTTAATTTATTATATCTAGAATGCTGCTTCTGCAAACTGCTCAGAGGGTGCTGTACATGAGTGCTATTGCTTTTGCTATAATTGAAAAACACTGCAGTTAAGTTCCTACCAGAAATATATGTATCCTTGCTTTTTCCAATTGCAGCAGCCAAAGAGGATGTTTCGCACTTGTATAGGATTACTTCTAATTCTCTGCCGTGTATTATGAATAGCTTATCATTGTAAGCCCAACACTGAAATGAACAAATACATATATTTTGTAAATATTAGGTTAGAATATATTAGGCAGAAATAGTTGGTGAACATATCTTTTTTATTGTCATTCCAATGGTGCCTGTGGGTTGGAAAGGGTAATTAATGATTAATTTTTCAGAAAAAATTAAATAACAAAATGCAACCTCCTTTATATTTTATACACTATCTAGTCCTGGTGTTTTGCCACTTGCCAATTTTAACATTATTTGTTTAATCTGTACTGTGGATAGAGGAGCAAATAAAAAGGTTTTTTGTGTATCATCTAAATGTATTAAGTTAATTTTATTTAAAAAGAGTTCTATTTACATTGGAGCTATGTTTGTTTGTTTAGTGTAGTATATGGAATCATACTTGGATGGAGCTATGTTACCCAGGAGAGAGGGCGCGCTATCTGCAACTCAATCTCTTCATTATTACTTGGTCTCTTATTAGCATAGAAGTATCTTACTCTATTGAAACTGGGATTCCTCTAAGGCTTCAATTGTCACCTGTACTAACAATAGGATCCTGGATATACAGTATCAATAAAAGGCTTAGGAGGGAGATGCCCATTATCAAAGATGCAAGTTTCTTTTTTCAGACCCGAAGTGTTGCTTTTTTTTTTTGACGTATTATTTATATGATGCAATTTTAAAAATATTTTTAAAGAAGAAAAAAATGGCTCAGGGCTCATTTTGTTAACTGTATCCATTGCCTTGATAAATATTCAAATTATGAAGGTAATATGTCCCAAATGACTTGCCTTCAAAATAATGTAACTTGAAAATGGAACTATCCATTGCCCTTGTTTCTGAGGCTTAGATACGCTCCTTCTATTAATTTTTTATTTTTAGTATTGAATTTTCCTCATAGAGTTGCATACTTTTATCAAACATTGTTTTATAATGTGTCCTTTTAGGTTTTTATCCTGTTTTGAGAAACTGCCAGTAAGACTGGATGAAGGAGTCAAGGAGGGAGCTAGCTTGGAATCTTTGTACAGTAGTGGTATAAATTTAATCTCCTATAAGATCCATGAAGCCTTATCTGATCCTTCCCAGGGGAGATTCTTGTAACTTAGATAGAGAACAATAAAACTGCTTATTATAGTTCTTTATGAGTGGCTCTGGTTGCTTGTACCTGACATTAGTGTCCCTGTACCAGAAACAGCTATAGAAACCATTAGTTAATCCAGCTCCTTCCAATATTGGTGTTCAGCTATTCTGGAAGTTTATCCCACAAACCTTTTGGTTAATATTAGGAAAGTAGTTATCACTTTCCAAAATATCTGTAGATATTAATAAAGTAGTCATCATTGTAACTTATCTACAAATCCTTAATTTTGGAATGTAGTTCATCTTCATTGTACATTTCTGATAAACTCTCTTTACTTGACTTAAAAAAAACCATTCATCTGTTATTGCCTTCATTGTGCCCCATTTTATGATTAACAATCATAAAGCTGCTATTTTTTGAAAAAAAGATTGTCCGCATTCTGGGGCAAAACATTTTATTTGCAATTGTATAGCAAATTAGAATTAAACTGAATTTTGACATTCAAATTAAAGCCCAAAATTATTGGAGCAAATAAGTAAAATAGGCTTTTTGTTAATTGATGCGTAATACTCCAAATATCAATAAACTGTACAGACAGTCCTCAATTTTATGGACTGTTTGTTTAATGATGATTCAAAGTTAGAATGATCTTGGGGGAAAGTGATTTAAAACCTGTCCTGAAAGTTACTACAGGTAGTCGACTTTTGACCACAATTGAGCCCAAAACTTAGGTGGCTAAACAAGAAATTTGTTAAGTGACTTTTGCCCCATTTTATGACTTTTCTCACATTTGTTAAGCGAATAACTGCAATTCTTAAATTACTAACATGGTTGTTAAGTGAATCTGACTTCTCCATTGACTTTGCTTGTCAGAAGTTCACAAAAGGGGATCAATGCCACCAGGACACTGCCACTGTCATAAATGTCAGTCAGTTGTCAAGCATCTGAATGTAAATTATGTGACCATGCGGCTGCTGCAACAGTCAGAAGTGTAAAAAATATTTCAACTGACTTCTAGAACGAACTTATGCTAACCAAATTTATTCAGAACTTTTCTTACTTTTTGAATTTCAACTGTTTTATGTTTTATATTGAGGCCAATGTTATACTTTTATTACCAAACTCTCCTTTAACTTAAATAAGTCCTGTCGATCTTCTTAAATATTTTTCTACTATAAAATCTGTATTGGTTTTAAAATAACTACCTCTTTTGACTTGCTAGGCCCTCCCACCAAAAATAATCTTTTCAAAATCTTATCTGATGTATTCCTATAAAGACTGCTGACTGATCCCTTCTCCACCTTAACCCCCAACACACATACCGTAGATTGTATGTGAATAGTTTACCAGATCTAATTTAAGAACATTATGCTGAGCGCCAGTTCCTTGCTTTCCAGTTCATATTGTTCTTATATTAATTTTAATTTATTTTTAATTAATTTTGTAATGTTTTCCTCCACCACCAATTCTTTCTTCAATGCCAGAGTGTCTCAGTCATCCTTGACTCATCCAAGTAAGCCTTAATTCTTTGTCTGTTCAGGGAATTATCTTCATAAACATTCTTTTATTGCTCATTTTGCCAATTAGTTGGATAGTCAAAGAAAACCAGCAAAAATAATCTGAAAAGCTCAGCTGGAAGAAGAGCAATTGGCTCAGCACTCCATTTTCTCCAATGCTTGGTCTAACCCCCGTCAAATTTCACTTTATAAAATAATGCAATCCACTGCTTTATTTCATTACATAACAGTTATATTCACATGAGATACACAACCTTTATCAAGTTGTATTTGACTTTGAATGGAATGTTGATGGTAGCACTCTCTAAAAAAAGATGAAGCCAGGGCAAAGTGAAAGCTGATTTAATTTATTTTCAATTAATTGTTACTGAATTAAATATATTTGATGCGCTAATTCCCCATGTATTAAGCTATTTTCATCAGTCAAATAAAAATTGTATTTTTCTAAAACATTTGAAAGATTGCAGCTTTGATTTTGTGACCCATATAGGACACTTAAGTCTTTGATAAAATCCTCGTACAATCCTTGGCAAAACTAATGTATAATGCATTCCCTCTCTCTTCTGGGTGACTGGATGACTTTAAAAGCATAGTTGTGGGTTAACACACCTTGAGTTTTAGATATAAAACATCTGATTTAGTGCAGCAAACAGATACAATTTTTTTTCTAAACGAGCCTATGTTTTATAAATGTTTTATAACATTATAAACCAATACATTCAAAGTTAAAACTTAATAACAATTCTGAATCCAAATGACAAAGAAAATAGAATGCAGAAATGAGTCTTCTAAACATATGGATGTAAACTGTTTCAATTCCTTCCCATGAGACGCTGCTACACGGCACTGCATGCCAAAACAACTAGACATAGAAACAGTTTTTTCCCTCGTGTCATCACTCTGCTGAACACCTAATTCCCTAATACTGTCTTATGTATATCTACCCACGCAATATGGCTGTACTACTATTATCCTTCTCATCTTTTCTACTACCGTCTCTTATTGGCATCATTGTGATTATTATTACTCTGTTGTTTTGCATGTACACCGAGAGCTTCTGTGCGGGAGACAAATTCTTTCTGTGCCTAACCATACTTAACCAAATAAAGTATGCTATGCTGTTCTATTCTCTATTAGCAAGATAAGAAAAGGAAGCACCTAAGCTTCAGATTCACTTATGCTAATGGATTAAAATATTCATTGACAAAAGGAAAACATTTTAAAACTGTGACTGAAACCATTACTTCTTAGATAAGCATGGATTTCTATTATGACAGAATTACCATAGATATGTTAAAATCAAGTAACTGGTCTCAGCTTACTTGTCCTGTTGTTCCTTGTGGCAAATCTTTTGATGCTTCCAGAGTTTGAAACTTAATATTCCATATTGTAAAGCAGTCTACCAAGAGGAAAGACAAAATTTATCAAATGTGTGTGATTTTCATATGCATAGTTCTCATTTATAAAATGTCACTTGGAAACTAATTAAAAGTATTCTAGCAATAAACTGTGCCCCCAAATTAATTAACACATGAGATCATTCTTGTTGAATGCTATTACTCAAGTGTCTCATTTCAATAGGGCAGAGGCAGGCAATCAATTTCCCAAGAGGCCACATGAGAAACTGAGACTGGTGTGGATGGCTGATGTCCTGCCCTCCCATCACAGATGCCACACCACCATCCCTGCTGTTGTTGACACTATGCCTCCCCCCTATTGCTGTGGGCCGGACTCAAACTGCCCATGGGCCAGATGTGACGCACAGGCTGTAAAATGCCCAGGTCTACACTAGAGCACTGGAAATAAAACATACCAAAATAATGTTTTCTGGAATCAGTGTCTCATTAAACATGAGTTATCAGATCAAAGTAATCAGTGTCTCTTTTTCTATCACCTTATAGAATCTTTCCTGACTTCCCTCATTGTTGACGATTTCAGTAAGTTCCAATCAGGTTCCATTATTTTTTAATTTTACATTTTGTGTTGCAAGCAATGTAAGTTGAGGTCCTTATTATTAATGCCTTTCCAAATGTTTCTTGGATGTTTTCCTTTTGTTCTGATCCAATTGTTAAGCTCAGTTATTTTAGTACAATTGTTCAATGGTTTACCTTTGACGTTACTTTCTGAGGAATCCAGGCATCCTGTTACAGCAATATGGTCTTTATCAAGAATCACAATTGAAGTTCCTTTAAGAATACTTCCACCCACATCGAGCCTGAGTAGAACTGATTTTGGTAAAATCTGTGTTTCTGCTATTTTATTCTCTTGTAACGGCACCAGAATCTTATACACACAGCCATTGGAATCTGTGTACAAAATCAAGTCACATCTTGATTTACAATAATAAATATGAAAACTAGAATTGACAGTTAATAGAGATCTATGAACTTTGTCCATTGGTATAGCCATCCCTTTACCTCTGCTATGCGTGACCTGCAGTATGTAGTGTGTGTATACACACAAACACAAGCCTAAGCAAAGAAATTATAATCAAAGAATTTAAAATAATGTAAGTGACTTGCCAGATTACTTCCAAGAGTTGAAGAAAATTTATTTCCCTGCCATGTGTTTCATGGTAAAATGATGAATAACGATCAACCCTACAGTTGATCATTTACATAAACTCCTCCCAGAGATTCTAAAGCAGCCTTAAATATTCAATATCTAAAGCAGCAAATAAAAATAAAATAAATACCTTTCTCTTATAATATCCATCCATATCATGCATTATGATGTGCTTTTAATTCATTCTTGCTGGGCGTGTGGGAATTTTGCTGGTGTAATTTGTAAGCCATAGTTTATGTTTAATGTTATGTATGAACCAGGCCAATATGACTTTGCCAAAGGCCCAAGATTACTAAAACTATGTTAGCATCGTGTGTATATCTAATCATAGTGTCCAGAATTAAATGCATTTTATATACTTAGAAAATAGAAAATAAGACTATTTGCAACTATTGACTAATGAAGCAGAAAGCATATTGTTTACAAAGCACACACTCAGTTTTTTTTTTTGGGGGGGGGGTATCTAAAGTAACACTTTCTATGATTAATATTAAACTGGGGTTCTGCTTTAAAATTAAATAGAATTAGAAAATACAGTTATACTTACACAAGCAAAAGAGTGTAATAACTTTGTTTTCCAAATATGCCGCAAAACTCAGTGGAGTAGATGACCCAACTCCTTGTTCAAATTTAAACTTCTGAAGGGTGTATGGATTGCAATGCTGCACATATATGAAGTAATTCCCATCCTGAAAATAAAGGCTTTTTAAAATATCCACATCTATCTCAAGAAAATAGCACAAAAGCAAGATAATAATAGTTAACATTACATAACCAAGGTAAATGAAGCCCCAATTAAATAGAAATGATAATCCAATATGAAACACATGCCAATATAGTCATGGTGAAAAAAAGCAGTGTTAAAGGAAGGCAGTCTAAATAATGTATAGGTAGTCCTTGACTAATAATTATAATTGGGACTGGAACTTCCACTGCTAAGCAAAGTAGTTGTTAAATAAGTCATACTGATCCTATTACCTTTTTTGCCAGTTGTTAAGGGAATCGCCATGGTAGTTAAGCAATCTGGCTCCCCCCATTGACTTTGCTTGTTGGAAGCCAGCTGGGGAGGTCACAAATAGTGATCATGTGACTGCAGATACACTGCAAAGGTTGTTAAATGACCAACTGGTTGTAAGCCACTTTTTTTCAGCATCATCATAATTCTGAATGGTTGCCAAACAAATGGAAATAAGTCAAGCACTAGCTGCAGAGTTTCTTTTATCTTTGTATCTGTAAGAATCAGGAAGATGAACCAAACAGATAAACTCTACCCTCTTCCACCCAAGGTAAGGCCTGGTTCGTAAATATGGTATTTTAGCAGAAGAATTTCTTTAAAATTAAATTTGGTAAATCATGGTGCTCAATTACTGAAATTAAAGTAGCTTTTCTACATTTGAAGACTGCTTCAATATATTGTTTAAAAAATATTCTATTAATTATCTAAAAACACACAAATATTTTCAGAGGTCAGTTGATCAGATCCGTAACATTGACATCGAATTTTTAAAAAACAAACACTTGTTTTTT
Organism: Myanophis thanlyinensis; assembly: GCA_017656035.1. Taxonomy (NCBI): domain Eukaryota; kingdom Metazoa; phylum Chordata; class Lepidosauria; order Squamata; family Homalopsidae; genus Myanophis; species Myanophis thanlyinensis. Next base: position 7,153 of record JAEANM010016771.1, read on the forward strand.
ATAGATCTGAACATTTGATCAAATCTTTAGTCCTCATAAAACTGATAAGAGTCATCTGACTGTAATAAAAATAAAGAAATAAAACAAAAGTTATCAAATATGTCTCTGGTGTTTAAAGTGCCAATATTAATACTAGTCAGCCTTCAGAAAGTCAGTATTTGTTGATACTGAGAAATAAAACTGAACACTTTAATACCAATGTCCAAGGACTGGAAATCCTCTCATAACACATACTGCACTGATATAAATGAAAGATACATCAACAATAAAACAATAAAGATGCATCAAAATACATCAAGAATGGAACATACAGCTATTATCTTACTAGAAGCAGCAGCCTTGCCACATTCATAAAGTATCTATCATTTGACTACTTTACAACTATCTAACACTCACCTGCTCAGTAATAAATAAAAGAACACTTTTTTCAACTCCAATTAAAGCATTGCTCCACCTAAAAATAAAATACATGGTCATTGCTACAGGGAAATTGCAATCAAATAAAATATTGGACATTATCGAAGCTACCTAGCATTGTATGTTATGGATTGGGGTAGGGGTGGAATCCTACTGGTTTTGCTAATGGTTCAGTGAACGCGCATGCGCGCCAAACGTGCTACAGCGCGCCTCTTTAAACCTCATTTACAGGCACCAGAGGCAGCCAGGATCATCAGGAAGGCTCTGCAGACGCGCCAAACAGCTGATTAAGGTAAGAAAAAACAACAACAACCAAGCTCGTATAAGGAAATAGAAGGGCAGGGGTGGGTAGGCGGGGCCAAATTCAAATTGTTGCTACTAGTTTGGGCAATGTGGTGCAACCCGGCTGCATTTCACCCCTGGATTGGGGTCAAGATAAGGTAATATCATGGAGATGTAGAAGAAAGAGGGAATGGTCTGTAATTAGGTTCAAGTGAGGAAAGAATTTCAATTCCTTCATTTGAGGAATTCAAAATGATGAAATATCAGGATCACTACTTAAATTTTTAATTTTAAAGCTTCTATAGGGAATGGCACTCACCTAATAACTTCATTGGCGATAATGTTTTCAGCTTCTTGTTTTGGATCTGCTAGCAAGGCATCCAAATTTTTAACAGCTCCACCCTTGAACAGGACTAAGGGCTCAGTGTGTGGTAATGAATGTATCCGATATACATCTGATGACAGCTGCAAGATAATTTTAAAATAAATGAAATGAGACATATACTCATATACATATGGCAACAAATGAAATATTTGTGAAAATATATATTTATTCTAAATGACAATTTTTATTCATCCAGCTTCAAAAATCTTATGCTCCTAGTAGTGAGCAGGGGAATAAATTTAATTCAAATTCTCTAGATAAGTGAACCTGCAGAAGACTCATGTCACTTGCTCTTCATTCACTTTTCCAAAATGGAAATATGGTATGTTCTTGTTTCAGCAAAACAAATCTGATTATGATTTGAAAGAAATAATCTTTGTTGGGAAAAGGATTCTATTCAACTGAGCTGGTCCATTTCTTTATTTCTGGAGATAATCTGTTTTGATGAGGGACATCCCACCATGATGTGTAAAAGAATACAGTACAATCTTATTATGGTCATGGACCAGCATAAGGAGGAGCAGGAGAAAGAAAAAATAACATTTTTACTGATTCCTGATAACTGCAATTCTCTACACAATTCTGCATAATCATCTGAGCAGCCTGACGATGCGAAACTACAGCCAGGAAAATAATAAAGGACCCCAGCCAACAACAGACTGTTCACCATGATGTGGTCAGGAAAGCGCCTCTGTTCCCTAAAAGCCAACACAGAGAGACTAAGGAGAAACTACTTCCTACAGGCAATACAGACCCTAAACCAAACCACAACAACCTAGGACTATAAAGTATTCCTATAATCTACCTCTCTCAACCACTCCCTAATTTATTCTCCCTTCCTGTCTACTATATACTATTCTCTTGCTCTACTACCTATGGTCGCGAGCGGTCGCATACACATTTCACTGCATTTCGTACCATGTATGTGATGAATAAAATTTGATTTTATTGATTTTGGCCTTTCAATTCTCCACAGCAGGTTTTGAATTGAAGGAAAAATATAACTAAATAATAATCATTGCAAGCAAAAATCCATTTCCTTCAATAGAATCCTTTGTTGAATTGAGCAGTCACCTGCATGAGATAATTACTTTAAAATATATTATCAGTACTTACTGTGGCTTTAAAAACTTTATCCAAGTCAGTATCATCTTCTTTCCAGATCTGTAAAACCTTTTAAAATTTACAGAATTAACATTTTAGAAAGATCACAATAAAATGTTTGCTAACTATCCCTCTTGAAGCTTGGAGAAAATCAAATATTTTTGAGATGTATTTAAGATGATCAATGTTAAAGTATTTGATTTTAATGGCACACAAAAGTACTTGGCTGAAGTACTGAAATATATCTGTATATACTATGGTAGTGTTTCAGTGGATTTTACTCTACTAGTCTTTGCTGACTATAGAGGGTGGTGCTCACCTTTGTTTCAAGGCCCTTGAGCCAGTGCTGCCCAAAGACATTTCCTCAGTCATATGGCCAGAATAACATCATGAAGCATTTTTATCTTCCCACCAAAGGGGTACCTATTTATCTACTTGCATTTGCATGCTTTCGAACTGCTAGGACAGCAGGAGCCTTTTATGAAGACGGGAGCTCATCCCATCGTGAGCTCCTGTCTCAAACCTGGGCTGCTGGTTTTGCAGCCAACTAGTCCAGCGTCTTTAACCGCTGAGCCACCACACCACCTATATCAGTGGTGGCGAACCTTTTACTTACTGAGTGCCCAAAAGTATGCGCTTTGCACATGCCACCCGCACTTGTGTGTGGCTCCTCCACATGCGCTGCATGTGCAACTGCACCATTTGCACATACATGCAGCTTTTTCACATGCAATGCATGCGCACCTGTGCGCAGGCACACACGCACGCACATGAGCAATCATATGTGCATGTGCAGAAGACCAGCTGGATTTCCTGCTACAATCGTGTGCATGCACAACTGAGGCCTGAAGACCAGCTGGGTCTCTGCAATCGCACAAGTGTGCATGCGCAATCGCATGTGCATGCTCAGCTGGAGGTACGTTGGCCGACAGCTTGTGTGCCCAGCAAGAAGGCTCTGCGTGCCACCTGTGGCACCCATGCCAGAGGTTCGCTTTCATGGGCCTATACACTCTGGAGCTGGATCAAATACATACATCAAACAGATGTATGAAAGACAGGAAAAGAGATAAAGATGCAGGTTTTTTTCCCCTTTTTGTACTGACTTCCTGGGCAAGAGAACTCATTCCCATGAACACTTTATTTCTCATCTAGGATTTCAACTTCACTTTACTAAGGAACAAAAGGTCAACTTAAAGGAAACATAAGCAACACATTTAGCATTCCCTCAGCAGGCAATTTCACAATGTATTTATTTACATAGGCATTTCCCTTATTTTATTTTATTTATTTATTTAATTTCTATACTGCCCCCTCTCCCAAAGGACTCGGGGCGGTGTATAGCCGTCTAAAAAAAAAAACCATAAAGTAAATGACAGTTTAAAAAACAAATTAAAATTAACTAATTTAAATGGCCGATCATAATTAAAAACCTGATGTAAAAAATTATATAAATTTTAAATCAATTAAAAATTACAATTTAAAACTGGTTTAAAAACTAATTTAAAAATTTAAAATCCCCCAACCAGTAGTACTAGGCCAGACCGGCCTGTGGAATAAATAGGTTTTTAATGCGCGCCGGAAGGTCCATAGGTCCATGATGGTCCGGATCTCCAGGGGCAATTCATTCCAAAGGGCGGGTGCCCCCACACAGAAGGCTCGAACCCTTGGGGCTGCCAGACGACAACGTCCAGATAATGGAACCCCAAGGAGGCCCGCCCTGTGGGAACGAACAGGTCGGCGGGAGGCTGACGATGGCAACAGGCGGTCCCATAAGTACCCGGGTCCCAAGCCATGGAGCGCCTTAAAGGTCAGAACCAGCACCTTGAATCGCACCCGGAAGGGCACAGGGAGCCAGTGCAGCTTGCACAGGAGAGTTATAATGTGGGAGCTCCGAGCAGCCCCCAGAATCACCCGCGCGGCCGCACTCTGCACCAACTGCAGCCTTCCCTAGAAAGAGAAAATACTAGAAAATGAAAATAAACTTTAAATAAAGTCTTTCTGCTAAGATTGAATAAAATTGAGAAAACTGATACACACCAACAATCATATGGATTAGAAATCATACCTTGTCATCACGAACAAGAATGAATTCTTCTGTTTCAGAGTTCCATACAGCTGGACATGAAATTGTTTGGCCTTGTTTGACTGACCAGCAACCCAGTGGTTTTTGATCAGATACCTTGGAAAAAAGAAAGTTCCAAATAAAATGGGATGCTCAATAATTCATCAGTAATTAAGGAAATCAGAATAAAATATATACATGATTCTGAGTTCAAGTACATGATTTGGAGCCACTAGAAACAAAAATTAATACCATTTTAAGCATTCTTTGAAAGATTTAATAAACATGAAATATTATATAATGGATAAATTTTTGAATCATAAGAATCATATTATTTTACATATCTGGACCCAACAGTGTTCAAAATGGATATTTTGAATAATTTAGATATATAACTAATACTAACTTTCACTTTACTTTTTAACTCCTTATACAATTTAACTGTTTTCCATTTAAGAGCAGTTATCTCTTAAGGATACAAATTTGCATTAATCTTGGGGACTTCTAATGTCCAGGCTATTGTTTGGTTAGTACATGTTCAGTTGCATACATTGCCAACTTTAGCTTGCATGAATATAGACAAAGTATAAATATTAACTTCAGTAAATCCCATCTAAAATTATTTGAATTGTATTTGAGCATAATTGGTTTTCTATACTTTACAGTCTGTGCCGATGTATTTTATTTTATGCATTTCAGTACATTTTTCTTACAATGGGCATTATTCTTAAAAATTATTCCATTGCAAGATTCTCTGGTCTAATTGAAAAAACAATGTTTCAAGAACCAGATTGAAGATTAAAGAAAGCACCCTAACCTTACCCCTACCCCTAAAAAATTAGAATACATGGTATGCATGAGTGTGCCTATATGCAGGATAAGGTACTCAACTTACGACCACAATTAAGTCCAGAATTTATGTTGCTAAGTGAGAAATCTAAGTGAGTTTTTTTGCCCCATTTTACGACTTTTCTTGCCACATTTGTTAAGAGAATCACCCCAATTGTTCAATCAGTAACACAGTTGTGAAGTGATTCTGGCTTCCCCATTGATTTTGCTTGTCAGAAGGTCGCAAAAGAGGATCACATGACTCTGGGACACGGCAACCGTCATAAATACAAACCAGTTACGAAGCATCCAAATGTAAATAACACGACCCCAGGTATGCTGCAACGGTCGTTAAGTGCTGTCATAGGTCTGTTTGGTCAGTGCTGTGGTAATTTTGAATGGTGACTAAATGAACTGTTGTAAGTCAAGGACTCCCTGGAGTGGGAATGGGACAACGGCCAATTCACCATGGCCAACTTATCGCAGCCAACTCGCTGTGGGGCAATTTAACAATTCTGTTTAATGATTTAAAACAAAGAAAACATCATTTTGATTTTTGCCCTTCACACTTCATTGTCCCTCCTGTTGCATCCTTTCTTTAAAGGGTTCCATTCCGCCATTTCTTCGATGTTAGTGTAACTGTCCAGCACCGAGATGGCCGTGGCGAGGCGTCTTGCAACAAGCTGGGCTGTGCCAAGTCGACCATGATGAATTGTCATAGACCCCCAACTGGCGCCTTCTACAAGGTCAGGACTCCGGTGCCCAGAATCCCCAGTCCGACAGAAGCGGCTGCAAGTTGTCATATTCCTTTCAGGTGGGAACAGCTTAAACGCAGGGGTGGGCAATTAAGGCTCCTTCATGACTCGTGGACTTCAACTCCCAGAATACCTGAGCCAGCCATGGCTGGCTCAGGAATTCTGGGAGTTGAAGTCCACG
>JAEANM010016772.1:0-13166 GCA_017656035.1 Myanophis thanlyinensis
ATTGTATAATATACATTGTGTTTGGAGTTATTAAGTTTGCATATAGTAGAAGTTAGGGGTTGGGGGGGTTGGGAGGGAATTATATTTGTATCTACTCTATTTACTCTATGTGTGTAAAGAAATAAATTAAAAAAATTAAAAAAAAATAATGTGGGTTTTTCATTCTGTTCAAATAGCAGTGCCCTTAACGAGCTAGATCAGGAGTGCCACTTGTGGTGTCATGTTGTTGTCACATGATGTATCATGACTGTTCCCCTTTGTTAAATTGGGGGTGGACATGGCCAACGCATGATTTATCTGGGCCATGGGTTGCGAGTTTGACACCCCTGAGCTAGATGATACCTTCTTGGCTGAAAACACAGAAAAAATTCATTTCAAGAATCTCTTCTGTTTAATTTTCTTAGGGACTAAACCAGATTTGAGAAAACTAATTTATTTAGGCTTAAACATACTATATTGGATTTATATAGCTTTATGAAGTTTATATTGATTAATTCTGTAAACCTGAATCATCGTCTTGATAACTGGTATTTAAAATGGCAACAGAATACTTCAGAATATATAAATATAATTTATTGTAAAAATATGCTTATTTGATCTGTTCTATGCTACAAGTTGCTTTTCCCCCGTGATTGCCTATTGGCAGTTGATTGAAAAAGAAAATAGAACACAAAGTCTAATTTATAGACATAATTCAGAGTTCTCAGACTTTGAGGAACTCCCACCACTTCGAAAAGGAACAACTGATATAGCTCTCTACAATTTAATTAGCATTCTCTGAAAGACATGAAAAAGATAAACAGATCAGACTGACATTTAAAGTTCATAATTGAAATATATTTATACAGAGGTTCAGATATGTAAGACTATAAAGGCAGTTCTCAAATCGAGAAGGACAAATGTAATACTTTAGCAAGGAAAAGGTTGTTGCTAAGGCTAAAGATCTGTTTGGTTGTATCTAATATATTTGAAATTATGCTTCCCTCATTCTGAATGCCCATGCAAATTTGTGGATTCTACTTTAATGTGCTAAGCAGCGTTTCAGATGATATGTATATATACCCACAAACATATATATAACTGACCTCCTAAGACTTTGAGTGGCTTGCAGCAAAATGATTTAAAATATAATAAGCCAAGAAATCCAAAGACATAAATCAACTTCAGTAGAAATGCTAGTTCTGGTGACCCTAAAATCTGATATAAATAGTGATTGCTACTAAAATAATTCTTCCATATCTTAGAAAACATTGTTCAGTTTGTTTTATGTTCTAATCACCAAGAACAACTCTATTGGATGAACAAAGGTTCATTTTTGTGATAGGATAAAATTGCTGAAAAAATGCATTTCTTAGTTATTCAGATTGAAGAATATTGCTACTATTTTGCATATTGAAGGAACTATGCCTGACATTAGCAAACCATGGATTCTTCACTTTTATTGCAGCCAAACACTGTGACTGACCAAAGACATATGGCACTAAAAAGGAGTATCATAAAGTACCTTGAACCTGGTAAAGTATATTTTATCTGCCAAAATATTCAGAAATTGGCAAAATTGTAATTTTATTTCAAAGTAGTGGCATTTGATATTCTAGAGTCAAACCATTAATAAAATGACTTTCAGTTTATTAGAATGGTCTTCCTATGTATTTTTAGTAATAACAAAGCTATTCTTGAGCTAGGTATATAATAGTGTTCCCTTTAAAGTTTTACAGTCTCTTTTTAAATAAAATAACCCAGAAACTGATGCCTTTTTATATTTATTCTTTTTATAGCATGTAGAGTAATTTTGTTCCATGAATCATATTTGCTAAAATACATAAATGAATCAATAAAGTATTACTAGAGCAATTTGAAAACCTCTGAAAATATGGAAAATTATTACATTAATAAGTTAGATTTGACCTAATAGCTACAAATCTTTATCGTGAAATCCATTTAGTGCTGTCAGTTTGGCTATTCCTATAGATTTGAAAAAATATAATTCATATTCTGTCAGTGTATAAATTAGATGAGATTTATTAATCATAAATATGACCCTTTAATTTTTTTTTCTTTCTAATCGGGCCACAATTAAATTAGTTAGCATGACATCTTTAAATTAAACAGCTCTTATCTGTTGTTACAGTAATATCCTTTTTCTAAATGGGATGATAAGAATCACGTAATTCAGGAAGAAATGGTGAATATACATATTGCTATCATGCTATTATTACTGCAAAAATATAGCTTGAAAGTAAATGGAATGGAATGTGCACCTACACAAATAGTGGAGGAGACTTTTGGTGACACAGACCTTTCACAGAAAGAGGCTCGGGTAGGTACTGGGTAGGTACCAAAGATGGATGGAGATGTAGGAGAAAAGATTCAGGGTAGGCACGTCTGAGAATCTATCAGTATATAGCTAGTAGGTTAGGTTGTAACTAATGTTGCTCACACACAATATGTTTGTTCCCATACTTCAGAATCAGTGGTGAAATGCAGCCTGGTTGCACAGGTTCTACCGAACCCAGTAATGGTGATGATGTTTTTCCTCACCCATCCACTCCTGATGAAGTTTGGGCCCTCCCACCAATTCCTGCTTTTTTCTGTCTTTATCCCCTTCTTTTTTACTCATCTGAATTGCACAGAACAGCCTCCAGTAAGGAAATGCAAGCAGTTTAGAAGCCGCATGGCACTATTGCGCGTGCACTGAAACAATAGCAAAACCAGTTATATTACACCACTGTTCAGAATTATTTAAAAAAAATGATTTTGTGCAAGCCAAATGTTAAAATATGATATAACTTGATTTTATTGTTATAGGATATTAGGAAGATGGTTTAATACACATTATTACATAATATCAGGGCAGTATTGATATTGCACAGGTAATTTGATATAGATTTATTATTAAAGTCTTTTTCCCTATTCATAATTAGATGACTTTAATAGGAGCAAGAAGGGGATCCTCACTATACAACTTCAATATGATATCCCTTATGTTGGCCAGATCTCAAAGCTTTTTGTTCCCTTTAGCCCAGGGGTTTCCAAACTTGCCAACTTTAAGATTTGTGACTCTGAGACCCAGAATTCCTCAGACAGACAGACATAAGTCTTAAAGTTGCCACGTTTAGAGCCTCTGCCCTATACATTTATAGATAGGAAGATGCTGCTATATCCATACTTGTCCAACTTATAACAAATTATTACTTTCAGAACTCTTCCAACTCTCTTTTGGTATTGCTGTTTCCTTCTCCCACAACTTTCTGAAACAATCCAATATTCCTAGTTTTCATTCCATTGTGATACTTTGTCTATTTTTTAGCATGACATATTATTCACAAGTTTATTCATGCTACATCTGTTAAGACTTTCTTATTCTGATATATTCCTTTGGTTTGTCTTTAATTGGTTGGTATATTTCTAAATAGTGTTCATTTAACCATCTTTCCATGATAGTTTGTATTTGAAATGGCTTCTCGTTTACAATTATTGACTTTTCCTAGTTCATGCCTATCATTTTGGTCTTTGCTGTTATTATTTGCATGTATTATTTTCTAGATTCTCAGTATTTTTCCAATTTCTCAATTTTACCTTGGTCATCTTAAAATTTTTACTTATGTCTTATTTGTACGTAAATTAGTTGCCAATAGCTTAGTGTTATAGTGCTGTAAACAGCATACATATAAGCTGAATTTATGCATGCCAGTAAAATTGTGAGGACCATTTTAAAAAGCACTTCATAAAGTATGTTGACATTAGCAAAAGACCACTTTTCAAAACATTAAAGCAGCAACAATATTAATCTACTTCAAATAAACATGATGACTCTGCATGATGTCTGAAAATATTAACATTGGCACATCAAGATATGGAAACAACACATTAGATTTATAGTTGTGAAGGCTGTTAGATGTTGAAGCATTGTTTCAGTTCCATATCATTTTCTGTAATCTAATAGATTAATTCAATACCTTCAAACATTTTATTCTTTATATATGGCCCATTTAAAGTGCACTGTCATTTCCTTACAATGATTAATAGCAGAGGATAAAATGGGTTAAACATTATTATTGGTCTTCTCCTTCATCTTTATTCATTAAAAGGATACTTCTTTGCACAAAGATTTATACAGACTGTATTTATAACCTTCAGTATTCAAAAAATTATGAATCATTAAATTTTAAAAATAGAAATAATTATACCAAAAATAAACCTTCAAACTCTCTTTTCTTTATAATAATTGTCAAAACATGTTAAGTATATATGTAACTATTATATTTTGTCTCATGTTAAATATAATGCCTACAAAACTTCAAGCTGTTTTGTATTTTTTTAATCCTTTGTCTGTCATCACTATAGCAGTTGATATATTAATTAGCAAAAGAGGTTGATTCTCTGCTTCACTTTACTCAAACGATATTTAATGAATTAATGAAAATTTAATGAATGATAAATGTTCCATTGTTTTGATAAATGTTTTATTGGTTACTGTTAAGACAGAAACTGCCCCAATACCTATTTTAAGTATGTCTTCTTTCATTTTATTTTATTTTTATATTATAATTGACAAAAATAAATTTTCAACTAGTTTCAACTTCCCATATTATATGAATATGGCCACTAGGAAATCTGGAATTGTGGTAATTCTAATTTACCAGTAATGAGAAAGCTTATCATTCTTTATCCTCTAGAAAGATGAGATATGGAAGCCAACCATGAACCCTGGCTTCAATTTCTGATTGCTTAGAGGAGAGAAAAGATGCCAGGTTTTGTCACTAAGCTTTTTAAGCCTGATACATACTGGACTTCTAAAAAACTTCTTTCTTTATATCTTTTCCTTCCTATTTTTACTTTCCTTTTTCCTTCAGAGTTTAGTTTGTATTAGTTTTTATTAGTGCGATTAAAATCTTCAGATAGATAGATGATAAACAGATTTAGAAAAAAACCTTTTGTTTCTTCTGTCTCTCTTTTTCCATCTCTCCATTTGTATGTAATCTGTTATACATAATAAGGCATTACTTTAGTTCTGAAAACTTGGTTTCTTGATGCCCTGAATCAAATAAACAACTTATATGTGAGTATTTTTTAAATACATTATTAATAATGATGAAGTGCAGTATATTAGATAGGGTCAATGCTTAAATTATAATAGAAAATGAGATGTTAAATTTTCATATATGCTCAGGTTGGTAACTAAGAAGTAATAGCATTTCTTTATACAAATATTACTGTGAGTTGAAGAAACAAGAATTTGACTACTAACGTCTGATGAATCAATTGTTTTCCTTGCTTTTTAGACCTTTTTAATGAAAATTAGCAAAATGTACCATAGCTATAATAAATATTGTTTTATTTATTTGTACTTAAGTACTGTCCTGAATCATACTGTGTGGTTGGATATGTGCATCAAATAAAGGGGTAATAAAGACTTCTAAAGAAGAGGAATATATTGTTTGTCATTAACTGACAGAAAAAAATTCATAATATCTTCAGTTTTTTTTACTCTTTTGGGCATTTCTTCCAGCATCAGCATTATTATTTTGTAAAGTAAAGAGAGGAAATGTATCCCAAGAGGCTGAAACATCTGGCTGCAAATATCTGGACAGTTGGCAGATAGAAGCAAAGCAATTCATTGACAAAATCCAGTCAGGTGTAGTCTAGTGTTATGCTTAATTTTTAAAGGTCTGAACCTTTAGAACCTGAACTTTACTTAAAACGATCAGTTTATTCATAGGATGAAAACTTCATTCTTATTTCACTAGTCAAACATAGGTCAAACATAATAGAATGTAATGCTGAAATATCTTAACTCATTAATGTGGTAGCATTCTTTTCGTTTGTGGATAACATTAGCTAGATGAGGTCAAAGGAATTCTGGATAATCCTCTCATCCCTAGTCAGTACAAAGCAACTGATTCTAATTGTAAATTTGGAGTACTGAAGTGAGACAACTTTATTTTCAGGATCCTGAATTGAGCCTAAGGATTTTCACCTTGGATATATACTATATATATATAATTGAGCAGTAAAGTGCTAACAAGATTTACACTTGAAAATGTTGTAAATTCTGTATTTCCTCTGACTACATTTATATGTCTGGGTGACAATTAAGTTGGTAATTATAACAAGGTCTTTCCTTTAGCACTCCAGTAGATTGCCTAAGCTGCTGAGAAAGTCATTTCTAATATTTCCAATATTAGATCCAGAATAAGAGTCTCCTAAAGTATGTAATATGTGATATTTTACATGATACACTATCTTTGTCAACCGTTCTTTAATCGTAATTCTGGGAGCTACTATATTGGGACTATTGTGGCAAGGTGGATGGCAAACAAATAAATAAAATAAATAAAGATGGACAGGGCAAACCGAGGATGAAAAGTCTAAATAGAAAGATCATCTCTGCTTTATGGATATATTAAGTTTTGTACACAGACTGTTTTTCCTAAATAATTTTATCTCAGTTTCAGAAGGAACCTTTCCTAATTTTCTAGAGAGTGGAAGGATAAGAGGAGAGAAAAACTTTCAGACTTGAAAGATTCTGTTAAAATAACCTTACAATAAAGATAGAGCATTCATTGCTATGTTTCTTGTCTGGAATACTTTGAGGGACTCAAGTTTTCTATGTGTCAGTCCTTCCAACCAATATCATATTTGTAAACTGCCCAGTGTTACTGACAGTGAGTTGAATGGCCAGAAAAATCTTATTAAATTTATAAATAAGTTGGTTATTTGATTAGCTATTTATTTGTATTTGATTATGTATTAATGTTTCCAATAAACAGGTCTAAACAATTTAGGCTGTCACTAATCCATGTATTAAATATAACCAAACCTGCTTTTCTTCTGGGATCAGCAAGGTCTATTACTTGCTGCCACTTTCTGTGGCATATTTAAAATAGATATAACTTGTGTAGTTGCTAAGAATTACCACTAAGTAACTCCTTTACTTAAATAAAATTTGCCTGTGTATCTATATATGTGTATACATATACACATGAATACATATGTATCCAGAAAGCCAGGCTGAAAGTGTAAACAGGAAAATTTAGAATCCTTTCCCAATTCTATGAACACTTTTTTCCTAAAATGATTCTTCATAAATTCATTTTAATTTACATTCCTATCATTTTTTGGAAAATGGAGCAATTTAAGCAAATATGTTAATTATAGCATTCCTTGGATGATATTCTTTGCATGCACAATTTATTCATTTAATCTTGAATAAAAATAGGCAAATTATATTTTACATATATAACAATCAAAAATAAATAATATTAAAACAAAATGTTTGAGTTGTATAACTTGGAGGATTCCTTTAGTTTTTGAAGAAATACAAATAATCAAAAGGCTTCAAAGAGAACATTACAATCAAATTATTGTATTTGAAATTAATATCTCTACCTTCTTTGATTTGTTATGCGAGAAATTCATCTGGGTTGGAAGGAAGACAAGATTATTTGATACGATATCCTCATTTGGCCACATGTTCAAAAACAAAATTCAGACAGAGCCAGTTTGACTTGACTAAAATTATCTTTTTTGTAAAGAATTGCAGAATAGATATAAGGATATCGAGAAAGTGGCCTTTAGACAACATGTCTTCTGGATTCCCATAAAATTCAATTTATATTATAAAAGTAAAGGAAGAGGAAAACTCACAGAAATTTCAGGAAACGAGAAGTTACTAAACATTTGTAATGACTGCTCACTTTCCTTAAATGTTGCAATCCAGCCTTTGGTGGAAATTAAGAGTGCATCAGCCAGTTACAGATAAGCAATTGATAGAACAAGCGAAGTCACTTTCCCAATATTTCTATATAATACTTGTTGCTATTGAAGGTTAAGATAGGTACAGTAAAAACCAGCTCCATAGCCAGTTTAGTAAGTACCTGATTTTCAACTAATTCAGTACCATAGATTATAATGCCCTTACCATTGGGCATCTAAATCTTAATGCTACAATCTACCTAGCTAAGTTAACAGCTAACACTGTAATCTAACTGGACCATTAAATCTAAAAGAAAAATGGCAGGTGACTGTGGCATACGCCTTTGAATTACTATAAATAACAACAATTTACAAGAAATTGATTTCTTATTTTCCTTTAAAATTGAGTCTGGCTGCAGTTTTTCAGCTGAGCTGGCATTTCTGCTTAAAGCATTGCTTTCAAAGACATCTTTAAAGAAAATTAATGCTTTTAGTTCTGGATTCTCTTCTTTTTGAGGACTCAGCACAACAGATGCTGAACTGATGGTATCTTATCTACCTAAAGGACTTGAAATCTGGCACTTAATAAAGGCTTTCTTAATCTCTTGGTAATTGAAAGGACACCAAGGAACTTTTCAGCATTATTGATATTGAAATCTCTGCACATATCAAATCTGTCTCTATAGTTCTGCTTGTTTCAAATATGAATATTACTTTTGTACTAAAATTTCCTAAACTCAATGTCAACCAAATAACCTTTTTTATTTAACATGTTTCATAAACTGAAGTGACTAGCTAGAGATATTTTCTATCTTCTGGTTCTTCTGACTGGTTGTAAAGACCAATTCAGTAATATTTTACAAAGAAGAAAAGTTTAGAGTGCTTGGCAGCTCAGTCAACATGAACAGAGAGGCTTGTAAGTTTCACTAATATGGGAATTACACATACTAGAATTCTGATAGGGGAATTGTGGTTTACAGAGCTGAAAGAAGAAGGATGGATTAGGACTGGCCAATATGAAGGCATTCCAAGACAGATTGAATAGCCAAGAGTAAAGTGAAACAAATTGCTGCATGACACTTTTACAAAAGCATCTGCAGCTGTATCTTCCTCCAAGATGGGAAATTGTGAAGACTTGGTTTGCTTTAATCTGTGCTGCAGTTTTGAAATGTACTTCACCTTTAAGACAAATGGCCTGATACAAACATCTAGATTTAATCAGGTCTTCCTGCAGGATACTGATAGAATACTCCCATCAAGTTCAGGAGATTACTTTTGTTTAAAGTAACTGTATAATACTATCTATAAATTTGCATGATTCTTACTTTGCTAATAGAAGAATTAAATACAGGTAGCCTGCGATTTACAACAGTTCATTTAGTGATGTTTTGAAGTTACAACAGCACTGAAAAAAAAAAGATTTATGACAGTTTCTCATCTGTATGACCGTTTCTGATCCTTATACTGTTGTGGCATCCCTATGGTTGGTTACGTGATCAAAATTCAGACACCTGGCAGTGGATTTGCAGAATGAATTATATAGGAGATGAAGGGATGCAACAAAGCAGATAATTTTAATAATATACCCTCAATACAACCAATTAAGATTGATATCAAATATTTGTTACCATGCTCCTATTTTTGTGCCTTAAGAATTATAATTACTGTTTTCTCCAGCTCTTAAGAAAAACAAAACGAATGATGGGAAGACCATTACTAGGAGGAAAATACACACACACACATAAAACAGATGCCTCTTAAAGTTCCATCAACATCCTTTATCAGTAGAATTATTCCTCAATCTCCTGCTTATACAGTTCTTTTCCTAATAAACACTCTATCAGCGGGGTTTAAATTTAGTTTGGGCAATTCTATTTTTTTCTTTAAAAGATAAGTCCTACTTTTTCCTCCATAGGCAATTTAATAGTAAATCCTGTAGGATCAAGGAAATGAAGGGTCCTATAATTATTTTCCTCTGGGCAGCAGGTCCTATCATTCAAGTCTTCAGGGTTCAATAGGTTAAGATGCAGGGCTCAGAGAACCTGTGATGATAGAACTGTGAGTACATTTAAGGATAAAAGCAACAAGATACTTAACAGAATAGAGATAAAGTTGCAGTCAGGCTGCTGTTAGAAGCCTGCACAGTTGTCAGATATTAGGTACTGTCTATATTACCAGGCTAAGAAATAGGGAGGAATAACAAGAATTCAAGAAAATTGTCCATGATACATCTGAAGTTCAAGTTAAAGAAAATAACCCATTAAACAAAGAACAAAAAACTCATACAATAAAGTTACTTACTGTATAGGAGAGCAAAAAGAGCTCTTAAGTATTCAGAATATGGAACTTTTGGAATATAAACCCTTTTTGTTTTAATAGGTCTGCCACATTTACATTGTAAAAATCCAGCTGACTTTTCTTTTTGTCTCTTTGCATTTTTAATTGTCTGAATAGAATAGAACTTTATTACGGTCATAGACCAGCAGTAGACAACCATCATCATTACTTACAAAAGTATTAAAATAGTATTAACATTAATAGTGGATAATAACATCCATGGTAATAAAATATATGTTCAACTTCTCAAACTGTTTGGACCATGCTCTTGTTTACATGAATGGATAAGTCTGTATACAAATATAATTTCTCAAAGTTGTTAAAGATATTGTCTGTCTTTTTATAATCTAGTTCTGATTGCCCTACTTCAAAGGACATATTTATATTTTTCACATAATTCTTTTAAACATACAGTATCTGGAAAATGTTTTCAACAACTCGGTACATAGTTTCATAGATTTTTAAGAGTTTTTCAAATATTAGAAATGAGAGCTAGGAAATAGAAAAGACTTCTCTGCCTTTATTACTGCAAAACTATTAGTTCTTTGGAAAGGTGCATTTATTCACTCAATTACTAGTAAACTCAAGACCTGATTTTACTGAACCTTATTAAGAAGAGGTGGATTAAGCATGGAATATTACAATTAAATATTGTTATTTTTAATTGAAACTGGATAGAAAGATAGAGAAAGTGATATCTTTTGCCAATTGGGCCTGCATCTAATGCCTAAGAGCATTAGGTCTCTTTAATGAATGCTTTTTATCAAGTGGATATATAGTGATTTCATACACACACACACACATAAACACCACACACATGAGAATCACTTTATATAATTTTTATTATTGCACTGCTTATTTCTCTTTTTGTTGTTCTTTGGTTAGTCTCCTTTTTCTAAATATAATCTGAAGATAGAGTTTATTTTTAGCTACTAAATTCCAGTTTGTTTAATAACATAGAAATCCTACTTTCTACATCATTGTGAAACCAGGAAAAGGTTTAGTTGCTTCTGATGGTCAGAAGAGTCAAATGTGGTTTGTGACTAAGTTCAATATATGAAAAGTGTATTATTGAAGAACAATGAATGCTAAAAATTTAGGAACTGCCTTATAAATCACGTGGAAATTGCAGACATCCAGAATCTCAAACAATATTTTGAGCAATTTCTGACACACAGGCAACTCTGTCCCAACTCCCAGTTTGCATTACCAATCTAACCAGGTTATGCCTATGTAATTTTGGTACATGGTGTGTTGAGATTTTCCAGAATAAGAATGGAGAAGGAAGAAGTTTGCTTCACAGAATTTGTTTTTGCTCCTATTTTTAACAAACTGTAAAAAAAATGAGTTTAAAAATTCACCTCAGGGACTTCTCATGTGATCAGGGGTTTGTTGGATAACCTCCTGAAGTCTTCGAGAAGGTCAAGAAAATAAGCCGTGACCCCAGCACCTCAAAAAATGTCCATCTCTTACATACAATATATTCTTACTACTCTATATTTATGAACTCTGTTTTACAATGATGGCTTCATGCAATAAATGGAATACAATATTGTCAACAAATATTGATGCAATCAAAATAACTCTTTTTATCCATCTCCAATCTCACGATCTAGTAGCAGTTCAAATAAAAATACTGTCTACTGTATAATCCTTAGGTTTTTATTATTTATTTTTATTTTATAACCTGTTCTGATCCTGAATTTTTGAAACATGATGATTTCTTCCTTTTGTACATTAACATTTATTTTATTTATTAGAATTTGTAAACAATAACAGCAAAAATGGATACAAGAATAAGAAAAATAAGAAAATACAATGACAAGGATGATAGGCACATTCGTGCACATCCCCTTTACTGTCCACTTAGGTATGGTGTAAGGTCCACAGAAATCAATTTGCAATTGAAACTATGAGAAATTGTAGCAGATACAACTGAATCAGGTAGAGCACTCCAAACTTTGACAACTCTATTACAAAAGTCATATTTCTTACAGTCTAATTTAGAATGATTACAGTCTAGTTTGGAACATACGTTCCTTCTTTTTATCACAACCATATTGTTATTGTTTTCTCCAAAGAACCTAGTTAGTGATTTCAATATCTCCAGTTTATATATTTATTCTCTTCAGTTTTGAACTTGTGAGCATGGGGGTGGGAGTGGCAGAGGGAGAAGGCTGATGCTCTGGGTTCTGTGTCAAGATGGCTAATAGTTCATAGCTCACAGAAAGGGTCATAGCTCCAGGGTGAAACAGGGTGAAACAGAAGTGATGTTTCCAGGTCAGAAATCCTGTTGAGCATTATAATGGTATGTGGAAAAGATATTTGGAAACTGGACAAAGAAATATTGCCAAGGGGACAGTGACAGTAGGTTGGACAAAAAGAGACGCTTCCTAATTTCTCAAGCTATAAAGGAGACCGGGGGTAGTGGGGTGGGATACTGTGTACTTTCAGACTTTCAACCCTCCCAAATTAATTATGTGGTCATTAGAAAATGTTAAAATGCTTTAAGTTGCATCAGCAAGAAATTCTAGCCTCAGATTTACAACCAGAAATAAACATATGATTTAACCTTCCATAAAATAGTTTTTCTTCCTAGAGAGATGAGTGAAAGGGAAGGGGGAGGTTATATGGGTTTGTTTTAAATCCACAGTTTACAGATTTCTTATTGTCTTATTGCATTGAAATGTTTGCTCTGGTGGATAGATTCTACAATTAAATTGTTCTCCTTGAAATCTTAAAAACGAACAACTGTTAAACTGGAAGCCATGATTTTGTTGCTTACCTGCTGTGTGTCTGTTCTGACATTTTGCAGTACTGTGGTTTAAGCCATCATCCCTGCTAATCATGTGTCATGCTGTACTTAGAGAACTTAACAACAATTTCCAGCAAGATAAGGAAGAAGCAGCCTAGCCATGTGAGTATTATCCCCTGTATTTTCCATGGATCTGTTCGAGGAATATTAAAATATTGAGCTCAAAATAAATTTATTAAATCACTTTTTATATGGGGAAATGATTTAATTGCTTGATTGCTGGTTTTCCTTATTTTTTCTTTTCTTTTTTTTAAAAATTTTTTTTATTAAGTTTTCAACAACAAACAACAAACAACTACACAAACAAACATCAAAC
>JAEANM010016773.1:0-13165 GCA_017656035.1 Myanophis thanlyinensis
CGGGATCTGATAATTTCTTTCTTGTTTTGCACTGAAGTCCACCACCAATTCCTTTGTTTTGCTGACATTAAGAAGGAGCTTGTTTTCCCGACACCAGTTCTCTAGGTTCATTATCTCTTCTAGGTAGGCTGTCTCGTTGTTATCAGAGATCAGACCTACTACTACAGTATCATCAGCAAACTTGATGATTGTGGTAGAGTTAGTGGTGGCTGTGCAGTCATGTGTGTAGATGGAATACAATAGGGGGCACAGAACACACCTTTGGGGTGCTCCGATGTTGAGGGTGAGTGTGTTTGAGACACGTCCACCCATCCTTACAGCTTGTGGTCTTCCAGTCAGGAAGTTGGAGATCCACTGGCACAGGGATGGGCTGAGTCCCAGCACTTCTGTATCTAATCTGAATGAATAAAATATTGGGTATAAGTGGTTAGATTTAGCCTGACATCCTAAATCATTAATTGTACAAATAAAGATTGAGAAAGAGCATGTAAATTGCAGATTTTTGTGACACTATCTGCCTACTTTACATTCCCAATCAGTTACCTAATTGTTCAGAAAATATTTTCCTGATTTAAACTTTGCTAGTGTGGGAAATATTTTTTTCAATGTAGAAGGAGACAAAGTAGCAGCACACAACTTTAATTTGCCTTTGGTGATGAATAGTACTATTCCACCCAAGTCTTATCTGTTTTGTGAACTTTATTTTATGCTTTTGATATTTACTTCCTTGCTGTGCCAATTTAGCAACCACTTTTTTCTCAGCCTGTTCTGCTTTGTATGTATACTAAGTTCCTTGGTGAAAGTAACTATTGAAATAGTCTCATTTAAATGGAAGAGTTTAATATGCTAATTACAAATATTTCAAACAACATAGCTATTTTCTTGACAATGAGATCTTTTTGTCCAGCAAGGCTAATTACCTTCTTGCCAATATACTGTAGCAATACTGCTTTCCATTATGAACTTTCAGGAATACTATATCACCCAAAGCGAATGAAGTGCATATACCTTGAATTATGCTCAAAAGCCTAAAATAGTTCATGGGAGGATATGCAAATTCCCACAGATGTAGTGATAGCAGCTGTGAATCCACAATTTATTCTCTAACTTTATTTAGAATAGTTAACATCTTTCTCAATCAGTTCCCACTACAACAGCCCTTTTGAATCCTTCTTAAAAACTAGAGCCAAGTTTTTATGCAATCATTTTCACAGCTATTGGAAAGCAAAATAGTCTTGCACTGTTTAACATTTAGTTTAGTTTAGTTTATTGTCATTGCACCTCATACAATGAAATTGAATGCATCTTCATTTGCTCTGTTTATCAGCATTGCCATTCTGTGGAAATTGTATTTCGGTATGAACTTTTCAAAAGTAATACATACTTTCCTTCCCTTTAAATCAAAAACATATTAGTAAAATTAAAAGTTGTACAGTAAAAGATTCCTGCCCTTTCCCACTGGAAGAATATTTATATAAATTCAGAAATTTTCCTCCCTTACTGGAGTTCAGACATTGCTTCATCTTGCCATTTAATCATTTTTATATCCATCCCTCAGCTTCAGAGAGGAGGCAAGTAGTCAAGTTTATGTTCGCTAAAAATAAACTTGTGGACTGGCTGGATTCTTCCGTATGAAAATGTAAACAACTGTCAACTCTTTGGGAAAAGGCATTTTACTCTGTTTGCAACTTCCCCTAGAGAACTAGATGTGGCACTCTCTCTCTCCCCATCCCAACACTCTTCATAATTGGGACAGATCCCTTACACTTCTGGGAAATGAGATTTCTGTTTATTTGAGTATTAAAAGATTCTGATTAGCATTGCAATGAAGATTTTAATTCAGCGTGTACTCATTGCACTCAGGGTTCAAGCTTGAATGCCTGAAGGCAACATTCACAATAGGCATACACTTTTCACCTTTGCATTCACAGATGGGGGATTCTTTTAGTTTATAGCAGTCGTAAAACAGCATCTATTTGTTTATACATTTGTATGTGTAAGTCAAATAGACATTCTAGAGTTGTTCTGTTGTTAGAACCTGGCCTTGAATATTATTCTGTGCTCCAGCTTTCTAGTGCTTCCTGGATTCATATTGAACTGCAAACTTGGCCGCTGAGGCAAGCCCAGCTGCACCCAAGAGGCTTATCCAAGAGCTCAGAGACCCGTTGAAGTGAGGTGAGTGGAGGGGCAAAAAACGAACCAGGCCAAGCACAGAACAAGGAGGCAAGTTGGTGAGCAAGTGGGGCCAGAGAGGCGAGCCAACTGAGGGCAAAGCAATGACTGGCAGAGAACAAAAAGGTGAGCCAGTGAGAAACTAGAGCAGGGAGGAAGAGAAGAACTGTCTGTAGAGAGGAGACAAGAGGCGAGCTTACTGTAGGCCATTCAGGCAGCCCTGTTTGCTGGGAGAAACAGTGCAAATGGGAGTCATGTGGCTGAGGAGCAAAGAGCAACTGTAGTGCAACAGAAAGGAGAGCCAGCAGCAAAGGACAGCACAGTGAACCCGATCGTAAGAGCAATGCAGAGAGCAGCGTGGAAAGCGACAGTAGAGCAACAGTGGAACTGGAGGCTGTTGGTGGTGGATTACAGAACAGAAGATCAGCAAACCAGTGACTGAGAATGGCAACAGAACAGCATGGCAGACCAACAGACAAGGTGACGGGGGGGGGGGGGAGAGGGGGGGGAGACACACACCATGAACTGAGAAACGCAGGGAGAGCTGAATACCCAGTAGTGGCAGGAGAAAAGCAAGTAGGAAGAGAGGATAAAAAGACAACATAGGACACAAGGCAAAAAACAAAACAAAACAAAGGTGAGCAGACAATAGCAAGTATAGAATATTTAAAGGTGGAGAGGAAAGAGATAAATAAAGCCCACAAGAAGCTAGGGAAAGGATAATTATAGAACATGCCATTACAGGCTAAGAACAAACCTTGCACTTAAGCCACCTGACACTGAAAATTTTAAAACTGAACAATTTAAATGATCTGCTAGAACTTTAAATTTTTAAACTAGACAATTTTGAACTATAGAACTTTAAACCCTTAAACTAGACATTTTAACTGTTAGAATTTTAAATCTTTAGCTAGACTTTTTCCCCTCAAATTTGGATTTTTAAATGACCTGTTAGAATATCAAAATTCTAAATTGGACATTTTCCCTTTTAAAAATCTGTGGTAAAAACTTCTACACTTTCATTTTCATTTTTTTTAAATCCACTCATGGAAAAATAAACTGATACTATTGTGATCTACAAAACATGTTCCATGTATACACTTATGCCCACAGAATATCAAAACTATATATGTACCAAATGTAAACTAATCAAGTTACTAGAAGAAAAAGTAAAGGATCTAGAGGAAACTCTAACCGTTCTGAAACTCAACCTACAAAATGAGAAACCCCAAATCTTGCAAGAAGAATATACCCAAATTGAACATAATAATCATCAAACAACATCTTAAAGAATTGACCAAAAAGATATATGGAAGCATGTCACTCATAGAAAAAAAAATACAAACCTAGTACAAAACCCTTGTCTAGCCCAATCCACTCTGATGCAGCCCCACTGGTGCTAAGCAATTGATTTCATGGACTCACACTAGAAGAAACCCACAGATCACTACCCTTTTCTACTACTACATGTAGGGATGAATGACACAAAAAAGGACTTGAAAACAATATTGAGTGATTACAAGCAGTTAGGCAAGAAAGTCAAGGACTTAGGTGCACAAGTAGTTTTGCCAATGAAAGGACAACATCCAATAAGAGAACAAAGAATTCTAGAAGTGAACCACTGGCTAAAAGGTTTGTGTTGCCAAAAAAACATTGGATTCCTGGACCATGGTCTGTACTATCTCCATGGTGGGCTTTTGGCAAGGGATAGTCTGCACCTCACAAAGACTGGGAAGAATGATTTTGGAAAATGAGTGGCTCAACTTATCAGGAGGGCTTTAAATTAAAATTGAGGGGAGAAGGTGACCATTCTTTAGGATTTCCAGGACCTAATTACAAGCAAAAACCCCTAGAAAGAAAGTCAAATAATGAAATAAGGAGGGATGGGAAGGAAGACAAACTCAGACACCAAATAGGAGACATATCCAGAGTCAGACATAAAGATCTCAAGTGCCTAAATACAAATGCACAAAGTATGGGGAACAAACAGAGGGAACTTGAACTATTAATACATGAAGATAGATATGATATAGTTGGAATAATAAAAACTTGGTGGGATGAAACCCATGACTGGAACATACTGATAGAAGTATACAAACTGTTCAAAAACAAAAACCCAGACTCCATAACAGAGGAGGGGGAGTTGCACTGTTTGTAAAGGGCCACTATATTGTTACAGAAATGCATGAAAGCAAAGACAAAAACCTCATAGAATGCATATGGGTCAATATAAAGGGGGGGAAAAGAATGACATGGCCATAGGTGTATACTATAGGCGACCCAATCAAGCAGAAAAAATATGTGTCTTTTTGCTAACCAACTAATAAATATATGTAGGAAATGCACTACAATAGTAATGGGGGACTTCAATTACCTGACATCAATTCCAAGACTAATTCTGCACCAAGTGAGAAATCAATAGATTCCTAACCAACCTAGCTGACAACTTTGTTGTCCAAAAGGTAAGAGGAAGGAACTAGACTAGAGGGACAGCCATACTGGACTTAATTCTTACAAACAGTGAAGAAGTGATAGAGGGAGTTGAAACTGCAGGAACCTTGAGTGAGAGTGGCTATGTCATACAAGAATTCAACATAAATACAAACACAACCAATAAAACATAATAATACTAGAGTGTTAAATTTTAAAAGAGCTGATTTAAATAAACTCAGAGAAAACTTGGGAAAGATTTTTGGGACGAAAATCCTAAAGGGGAAACGCTGAAAAATGTGATCATAAAAGCCCAGGCCAACACAATACCACTGAGAAAGAAAAATGAGAAATCCAAGAAGAAACCAGCATGGCTGCACAAAGATCTCTCTGGCAAATTGAAAGATAAAAGACAAGTACAAAAAATGGAAAGAGGGACACACAACTAAGATAGAATATCAGCAGATAGCCAGAATCTGCAAAGATGAAGTCAGGAAAGCAAAGGCTCAGAATGTACAAAGACTTGGAACAAAACTCAAAGATAATAATAAAAAAGTTTCTTCCAACATATAAATAACAAAAAAAAAATCAAGGAAACAGTCCACTAAAGAGAGAAGATGACAAAGATGTAACAGACAGCAGAGAGAAAGCAGAGCTGCTTAATTAATTCTTTGCATAGGTCTTCACACAAAAAGAAACTATAGCCCAACCCACCAAAAACATAACTGTAAAAGAAAGACTACAAATAAAAGTTACAATAAGAAAAAAATATTAAGAGAACACCTGTCTGATCTTGATGAACACAAATCACCAGGACTTGATGGATTACATGCCAGAGTTCTAAAGGAGCTGGCAGATATCATTGTAGAACCACTGTACCACATCTTTCAAAAATCCTGGAGCATCAGGGAACTACCAGAGGACTGAAAAAGAGCTGATATGATTCTCATCTTCAAAAAAGGAAAAAAAACCAGGCCCAGGAAACTGTAGACCAATCAGCCTAATACATGGGAAGATACTGGAAAAGATAATTTAAAAAAAACAGATCTGCCGATATCTAGAAGCAACTAAAGTAATAACTAGAAGTCAGCATGGGTTTGTTAAAAACAGATCACGCCAAACCATGATTTCATTGTTCAACATAGTAACTAAATTAGTAGAGCAGCAAAATACTATGGACATAAAATACCTAGATTTTCACAAGACATTTGACAAAGTAGACCACAACCTACTTCTTGGTAGACTAGAAAAAAGTGGGATGGATTCATAACTGGCTGACAAACTGTACTCAACAAGTAGTCCTTAATGGGTCTATGTTTACATGGAGGGAAATAAGCAGTGGGGTACCACATGGTTCCGTCTTAGGCCCAGTACTCTTCAATATCTTCATAAACTATTTAGATGAGGGAATAAAAGGGGAACTTACTGTTTTATGTGGGAAATGATGAGACAGAGGCGCTTGGCTCAAGAAAATAACAGTCTTCTTTATTCATTAACAATTGCCAGTCACTCCAAGCAAGACAGAGAATAAACAGAAAGACAGCTCTTTATATTTTTTTGCCAGCACGTCTTAACCAATCAGAGAGCAGGATTTTCCCGCTCTCTGTTTTCTTCCCACCAAAGCTGTGCTCCTTCTGTATTCTTTATATGGGTATACTACACCCCTCCCCTCTTAGAATATGTTAACCAATCAACTCGTGACATAGTCACGTAGGTAAACAGGACATTGCTGAAACCTACTGGACCTGCGCACCTCATTCTTTCCTGCGGCAGTGACCTGTGTAGACGGGTCTGCTGCCGCCTCTGGCCCAGCCCCCGGAACTTTCGGGAACTCTGTTTCAGGCACAGCTGGGCCCAATGCTGAGGAGGCATCACTGGAACAATCCGGAGTCTCAGCTAAGTGAAGGGGTTCAGGGTCTTGGCTTGATAGTGTCTCTTGGTCCCATTGGTTTTCCCTTTCTGGCTGTTCCACTCTTTTATGGACCTGGTCCCAGTGTCTTTTCCATACTTGGCCATCCTGCACCTGCAAGGGATAAGACTGGGGACCTGTAATAGCCGTTATTTCTCCCAGTACCCACAAAGGGCCCACTGAATAGTTCATTGCGTAGACTCTATCCCCAATCCCGAATTCTTTTTGTTTGTTTGTTTCATTGTTGACTTTTTCTTGAATATAGTCGGGGTGTATTCTATCTAATTTATTCCTCAGTCTACGGCCCATTAATAATTCATCCGGACTTTTCCCTGTCTTTGAGTTGGGGGTGATATGTTGCACCAGGAGTAATGCATCTATTTTGTGTTGCCAATCCCCTTCCCTCATACGTTATAATGCACTTTTTGCTAACTTTACCATGATCTCCGCTTGGCCATTGCTCTGTGCGTGATATGGGGTGACCAGGGCATGTCTAATTCCTTGTTTGGCCAAAAACATTTCAAACGTGTTTGTAGTGAACTGTGGTCCATTATCAGAAACCAGCACATCTGGGAGTCTGTGGGTGGCGAACAATCGCCTTAGTGCCTTAATTGTGGCTTTGGAAGTTGTGGAACTCATTCACACGATCTCAAGCCACTTAGAAAATGCATCCACTACTATTAGAAAAGTTTGACCCTGCATAGCCCTGCATAGTCTATGTGGATGTGTGTCCATGGCCCCCGTGGTTATTCCCACTCCCTGCACGGGGCAGCTGGGGGATTTGGTCTAGAATCCTGACACAGGGAACATGTAGCCACCCACTTCTCTATGGCCTCATCCATCTTAGGCCACCAGGCGTAGCTCCTGGCTAGTGCCTTCATTTTCACCACCCCGGGTGCCCTTCATGCAGCAACTTTAAAATATCATTTTGCAATACAGTTGGAATTATCACCCGATCCCCCCATAATAAACATCCTTTCAACAGGGACAGTTCGTGTCGTCTCAGCCAGTATGGTCGCAGTTCGTCTTTGACTGGCATGTCTGGCCACCCCCTCCCCACCCAGCACGAAACTTGCGCCAAAAGTTTGTCTTTGGACGTAGCTTTGCCAATGTCCGATGCAGCTAACATGCCGGGGGTGAACTGTTCGATGAACAGGATGGAGTCTGCAGGGGCAGGGTCCTCGACAGGGGTGGGCAATGGGCATCTGCTCAGTGCATCTGTGTGTGCCAGGGTCTTCCCGGGCTGATGTTGCAATGTGTAATTGTGTGCTGCCAAAAAAACTGTCCACCTTGTAAATTGTGACGACAGGAGGGGGGGTAGGTTTGTCTTCTGCCAAAATGCCTAACAGCGGCTTGTGGTCTGTTACAAGTGTAATGTGTCTCCCATAGAGGTATTCGTGGAAACGCTTGACCCCAGCCACTAGAGCCAAAGCTTCTTTGTCAATCTGGCTGTAGTTTCGCTCGGCTGGGGCTAGCGTCCTAGAATAATATGCAATGGGGGCTTCCTTCCCGTTCGGCAGTATGTGGCTTAGGACAGCCCCCACCCCAAAGGGGGATGCATCACAAGCTAAGGTTAAGGGCAGAGTGGCATTGTATTGCACCAGCACCTGGTTTGACAGTAAAAAGTTTTTGACAGCTTGGAATGCCTTTTGTTCTTTCTGGCCCCACACCCACATAGCATTTTTTCCCCAATAAATGGTGTAAGGGTTCAGCAATGGAGGCTTTATGGGGCAAGAAAACATTGTAAAAGTTAAGTAGTCCCAGAAACGCCTGCAGCTCTGCTTGATTCTTAGGCGTGGGTGCGTTCTGCACTGCTTCTATCTTAGATTTGGTCGGGTGTATGCCAGAGGCATCTATGAGGAATCCCAGGAATTCAAACTGGGTTTCTCCTATTTGACATTTATCGCGTTTGAGGCGGAGACCCACGTCCTGCAGTTTAGAAAAAACACTCTGCAGTCTTCGCTCTAATTCACTTTCTGACGATGCTGATATTAATATATCGTCAAAATAGGGCACCACCCCTGGCAAACCCACTAAAAGGAGCTCCATGAGATTTTGGAACAATCCTGGGGCAACGCTTACCCCGAATTGTAACCGGTTGCATTTAAATGCACCTTGGTGTGTGACGATTGTTTGGGCTTCTGCTGTTTTAGCGCATACCGGTAATTGCTGGTATGCCTGAGCAAGGCCCAATTTTGCAAAGATTTTACCCTTCCCCAACTGGTGCAATAGATGCTGTACCACTGGCACAGGGTAAGCACTCTGCTGCATTGCCTTATTCAGGGTACACTTATAGTCAGCACATACACGGACAGAATCGTCTGGCTTGATGGTGGTCACTATTGGGGTCTCCCAGGTCGTGTGATCTACTGGTTCTAAGATGCCCTGTCGCAGCAATTTATCAATTTGTTCGTCTCTCTTGCTCTTAAGAGCAAAGGGAACCCGCCTGGGCTTGAGTCGAATTGTGGTGATGTTTGGGTCTAGGTTAAATGAAATTGGTTTCCCTGTATACTTGCCCAACCCATCGGCAAACAGTTCTGCGAATTCTTCCAGCAGTCTGTCGATTCTCTCTGTTGGTGCTGCCGGGCTGATCTTGTTCACTCCCTCGATGTGAAGCCCCAGGGCTTGGAACCATTTGAGCCCCAACAAGCTGGGCAGGGCTCCCTCAATGACAGTCAGCTCCAATGGCCCTTTGAATTTTTTGAATTCTACTTGAACAGTCTTTCTTCCTACGATGGGGATTCGCTTCCCCTGGTAATCATTTATGATTGATGTCTGTGGCTTCAGGTGTTTCCTCTGTATGTGCAGTAACATGCGTTGCAATGTTCTCCATGCGATTATTGTCAGGGCTGATCCTGTATCTACTTCCATCTCGCATGGAATTCCCTCAATACTGATCGTCACCTTTGTTTTCTTAGCGCCTTGTTTATTGTTCAGGCAGACGCGGATGTGGTTTGTTTTTTGTTTGGATCTCCAATTATTCTTTTTCCTATTGGAGTCTCCTTCGGTCTCTCATGACTTAATGGGGTGTTTGTCGGATAGAGCTGCTAGCATGCTTGCACAACACACATGCGCCAGGTGTCCCTTCTTCTCACAATGGCGACATATTGCATCTTTAAATCTGCATTCTGTGCGGGGATGTCTTCCCCCGCATCTGGAGCAAACACCGCCTTCCCAGCACTTCGCTGGTTGTTTGATATCTGTTCGATGAACTTCTTCCTCTCCGCTCTGGTCATCGCTGCTATCCTCACTTAGTCTATGCACGTTTCCCACCTTTTTTGGGTTTGGTGGGCTTTTGCTTCTTGCCATTTTCTGCTGATGTCTGATCAATGCTGCTGACTTCTGTGAGCACTCAGCAGCTCTTGAAATGCCTACAGCCATTGCCCATGTCAGATTTGGCTTCGCCAACAACTTCTGCTGAAGGTTGAGGTCTCGCACCCCACAAACTAGCCTGTCAGTTAGCCGACCCTCCAGGTCGTTGAATTCACATTGCTTGGCAGCCATGTCTAGTTCAGCAATGTAGTCATTCACCGATTCTCCTTCCCTTTGGCTTCATTTGTTAAACTGATGTCTCAGCACCGTTCGGGAAGGGGCCGGCTCGAAATGTTCTTTTAACATTGCTTGCAGTCTTGTCCACGGCACTGCATCGACAGGAACGGGAGATGCAAGGGCTTTTGCAAGTCAAAGCACTCTCTTCCTGCAGTAGCCTATGAACATAGCCCACTTCCGCTCGTCACTCAGCTCTCCTAAGTCATTCGCTACTAGGAAACTGCAGAATCTGATCATAAACGATTCCCAGTCTTCGGCGCTGGGATTGAATGGAGCTGGAGGGCGTGGGCTGCCATTCTCCTGCTGATCTTCTGGAGCTTGTTCTGGTTAAACGCCCTTCGTTGTCTCTGGATCCCACCTTCATCGCCAGTGTTTTATTGTGGGAAATGATGAGACAGAGGCGCTTGGCTCAAGAAAATAACAGTCTTCTTTATTCATTAACAATTGCCAGTCACTCCGAGCAAGACAGAGAATAAACAGAAAGACAGCTCTTTATACTTTTTTGCTGGCACGTCTTAACCAATCAGAGAGCAGGATTTTCCCACTCTCTGTTTTCTTCCCGCCAAAGCTATGCTCCTTCTGTATTCCTTATATGGGTATACTACACTTACCAAATTTGCGAATGATACTAAACTGGCAAGAATAACTAACAATTTAGATGATAGGCTTAGGATCCAGATGGATCTTGACAGATTTGAACACTGGGCCGGATCTAACAAAATGAAATTCAGTGTAGAGAAAAGTAAAGTCTTATACTGAAGCAAGGAAAACCAAAAGTACACATCTAGACTGGGTGAAACTAGGCTTAAATAGCTGTGAGAGGGATCTTGGAGTCTTAGTGGACAACCAGTTAAGTATGAGCCAGCAGTGTGGGGCATCAACCAAAAAAGCCAATACAATCCTTAATTGCATTAACAGAGGAATATAATCAAGATCAAGTGAGGTACTAATACCACTCTATAAAGCCTTACTAAGACCACACATAGAATACTACATCCAGTTTTGGTCACAACACTATAAAAAAGATGCTGAGACTCTAGTAAAGGGCAGAAAAGAGCAACCAGGATGATTAGGGGACTGGAGACTGAAACATAAAGAACGGTTACAGGAACTGAGCATGTCTAGTCAAGTGAAGAGAAGGACCAGAGGAAACACGATAGCAGTGTTCCAATATTTGAGTACTGTCTAAAACATTTCTAAAATATGTAATTTACTATGGTTTCGTAATTACATTTTTTTTGTTTGTACTCTTCTTTCAATACTGGCCTCAGTCTTTATTTCAGGTTTGTTTTGGCATATTCTCATTTCTACATCATTAGTGTTCTTTCCCTATTTAGAGGACTGTCTTTTGACTTGTAGAACTCATAAATTGGCCCTCAGATGTATCTAAATATTTTATGGTTTTTAAAAACAAACAAACAATAAAGCAGAACTGATTTCCTGTTGATTTTTCTCAGGGTTGAAAAGTTTCTTCATTTATGATTTTTATTATATTTTATAAAATACAAATAACAGAAGAAAAAATAGAAAATTAAGGGAAGGGAAGGAAGCAGGGGAAAGGGGGTGTGAGATACAAGGGGAAAGAGAAAAAGAAAGAAAACAGGGCATTGACTTCCAACTCTTCTTAGCACAATACAAGACAAACACTCCAACTCAACTTTTTGCTTTGTGGGTTGAAACGTTTCATATGCTTTTCCCAATTGTGGATTATTTTATTTGTTTAATTTATATAACCATCACTCTTACAAAATGTGACTTTGGGTAGCATGCAATATCAATGTTTATTACAGTCTTAGACCAGAGACCAGAATAAAATAAAAATGCTCAGTAAACATTCAATTAAAAATTCTAGTATAAAATAATAAATAACAACTAAAATCTATAATAAAATCCAGTTGTCAATTATACATGGTCTAACTATACTAAAATTACAGTTCATAAACTGCGTGGCCCATTGTAAGTTCAACGCTAAAAGAGAAAGGAGTGAACAGTGCAAAAGGTTTGCCACATTTGTTATATAACATAACTATGGTGGAGAAGACACGTGTTTGCGATGAATCCCCAGGGCTGCTGCGCAGAATCTGGCCACCTGCACTGACTGTTAATCCATAAGCAGCCACTGAAGATAGGTTGTGTCGGAATGGCTATGATACCTATTGGTAGAATATATTTTTTCCTAATCTCTGTATAAAAGGAACTTCTAAAAAGCATGTGACCCACAGTCTCCACCTCTCCTGAGCCACAAGAACAGAGTCTTTCCATCAATGGTATAGGGTAGCATACAATAAAAAATAGACCATAAAATAAAGAACATTTAAAGCACTCTATAGTTAAAAAAAACTTTTTTAAAATAATAATGCAGTGCAATGCAGTCATCTGTTAAACCTGAGAACGGTCTGGTTCCTACTTTAACAGTTTAGTCTTTATATTGATGTATTCATATCTATTCCCAATTATTTTCTTTCTTTTTAAAATAGTCTTTGTGATGGTTTATTTTTTTTAATGCATCTAGCCTTAGATATAGAAGGTTTTCTATATTTTCTATAGTAAATATGGGTACGTGATAAGTCTTTTATATACCCAGATTCTAACATGTTTGTATCCCTGCCTGCCTTTTTTCAAATCCAACAAACTTCCCTCCCAACTACATTACCAAATTTATGTACTACAGCTGCCAAAATTAATTGTGTGGTTTCCAACTATGTAACATTACCAGAATCACTGTGCCTCTCACTGAATCAAAAAAATGTAAAATGTGGTTCATGACATTAACAGTCCATCTACATATACCTAAAACAGCCCACACTTCCATTTTAGAAATTACAATAAATAATTTAAGAAAACTGGTGAGGTGACTGTGGAAGCATTCCAGAATAGATGAAGGAATAAAAATGAATAGAGAAAAGACTTCTCCCACTTTTATTATATTCCTTAAATTCCAGGAAAATAAGTTTCTGAATATTAGTTTCTTCCATTCTGTTGGTGAGTTTTCCTGGAGTATTTGCTTCACCATTGTGGGAAACAGGATATTGTATTAAACAGAGCTTTGATCTGCTCCAGCATGACTTTTTTCTGATCTTTACTTTACTTTACTTTACTTTACTT
>JAEANM010016774.1:0-13165 GCA_017656035.1 Myanophis thanlyinensis
ATAAATATGATAAATAAATAAATAAAAATATTCTATTCTATTCTATTATGTAACAAGTGAAAATGTTATCAATAAGAAAAAGTTAAACAAAAATATAGCACCATTAAACTAGCATACCAAAAGGATCTTCCCACACAACAGAGAAAAGTTGCTAATTTTTCATGTAAAGGAAGAATGAGAGTACAAGACAAAGAATTATGCATGCTTATTTTAATATTGCGAAACCTTGGTTTGGGATTACCCATTTTATCAGCTCTGATGATGTACATGGCTGAAATGGAGTTGGGTTTACCTTCAGAAGAAACTGATATTTTAGATCATAAGTCATTTAATTATTAAGTTCAGTGCTTCTTGATTACATATCACAGAGAAGTTTGAAAATTAAAAAAGTAAGAAGGATGAAATAAAGCTTTTATTTGTTGGCAATAATCAAGGCACCACTGAGGAAGAGTCGTCGTCGTCGTCTTCTTCTTTCAGTTGTTCCTGTTAGGGGTCCTACAGCAAATCATCTGTTTCCACCTAATTCTATCCTCAGTATCCTCTACTCTGGCCCCAATTAACTTCATTGAGGAAGAGTACTAAATGTTATAATATAGTAAAGCAGCCTATTAGAAGCAAATTCCAAAGACTTTAGTCATTACTGAAATGTTTCTAATACATGCCAAAATTGTTTATCATCCAAGAATAATTTATAAAGTATGTTATTTATGGATGGACAGAAAGAGAGATTTAAATAATCTGTAAAAGCCTTTTGAAACTAAATTAAATGAAGTACTCTGAATTAGGATTAGCAATTTGCACATTTAGCCAGCCAGTGAACAAGCTGGACTGTGAAAAAAAAAAAACACTTTTAGCCACTACTAATATGTGTCTCAGACAATGAGACTGGAACCCCCCAAGTTGAACAGTTAGTCTTTAGACTAACAAAAGAAACAAAAGCCCATCTACACCAATTTTTTTTCTGCCAATGCAGTTTTCCAACACAGAGAATCCCTTTTGTGTCTTCAGGGAAAGCTTTAACTCTCCTTCATAGTCCTCAAATCCAGTCAACTGTTCAATAGTTCCCTCAATTCTCTGGGGTCTTTTGATGGAAAAAATAAAGATTTCAATATTCATCATTTTTGTTTTGTAAGAACAATTCACAGAACTCATTAAAATAGCTTCTAAACTTCTGTTTACACAGAACCTGCCTTTGTAAAGATTCAGAACAACTATTCTATTCATATTGACTATTGCTGTTTCTAAGGTCATTCTGCTACCACATATAACCAAGGAAAGGAGAATCAGTGATGCTTAGATTTGTTTGTACAATGGAATGAAGAAATTGCCTCATAAAAGTGCAAATCCTAGGAAAGAATCAGTCTAGAGCAGGGGTGGGCAAACTCTTTGACTCGCGGGCCACAATGGTTTCTAAAATTTGACAGAAGGGCCGGGGCAGAATAGGAGAATGGTGTGTTTGTGTGAACTAATATAAATTAAATGTCAAAACCATTACATGAAAAGATTTGGCCTTTAACAGGCAGCAAAACACCATTGTGCTTAGTTTACCAGCTTTTCCGGGCTCTCGGT
This sequence comes from Myanophis thanlyinensis, assembly GCA_017656035.1. Taxonomy (NCBI): domain Eukaryota; kingdom Metazoa; phylum Chordata; class Lepidosauria; order Squamata; family Homalopsidae; genus Myanophis; species Myanophis thanlyinensis. The sequence goes on from JAEANM010016774.1 coordinate 1,570, forward strand.
TCCCTGAACCGGGTCTTCCTCGAAACTACAGGGTTCCTGCTAGTAACCAGTTCGGCGAGCCAGATTAAAAAGCCCAACGGGCTGGATGTGGCCCGCAGGCAGTAGTTTGCCCATGTCTGGTCTAGAGAAAATAGGCTGCAGTTCCATTTTTTCCCTGCAAACTAAGGTTTTTCAATTTACTGTTTTATAAGAATTTATTTGTTCTCTATCAGGATTTGTTGCTTTCTCTACACAAAAGCCACATATTTTTGAACTACATACATATATCCTGAAATAACACAAAAGGATACAGACATACAGCACTGCCATGAAGAAATGGGGAATGACCCCTATGTGTGCTCTTTTCCTTTCTTTTGGTTCTGTTGCAGTCCAATAGAGAGCATCCAAGATATCTTGTCCAAAAGATGAAAATAAACGATCAGCTACCTAAAGAGATGTACATGGGCATCAAAAGGTTATTTTAATTTTGCAGCTTGCTTATCTTAAGCAAGTTACTTGATTTTAGGGCCATAATGCAAATCCATTTGAAGGTTAAAATACAATGACAGTGTATGCATGAAGTTCTGGGTTCAGACTTTTGAAGTATTATGTTACCTATTGCATTTTTTACACATCAGCATTTAAAATAATTTTAATCATTTAAGATTATTCAGAACAAAAACAGCACAAAGTTTGTACCTCGTATCTTGGTACAGTTTTAACTGTTTAGGGAAACTCAGTTTTTCATCCTTGATTGTCTTTCTAGTTTAGTTCTATCATTAAGCTTGCAGAATCACTTTCACAACTGATTTCAACTTCTTTATGTTTTGTCTTGATTACAGTAATTGTTCCCGCTATGTAACTGTAGGAAAAAGTTCTCTTGTAGCTTTTCTGCTATGCTTTGCTATTTATTGGTCATAGCATGATGTTCAAACATATAGTCATATTCTTCAACAGTGGTCATAGGTAGCACCAATTAGATTTATTCAATTTAAACATTCAACACAGAAAATATTCAAGAGGCCTGGGTAGCTGTGAATCAGAGGGAATATCAGTAGTAAAATAAGCCTATAATTAACTGGGCAGCCTTAACAGAAACTTTTAATTTAAATACGTGTGAAAATAATGGCCTCATTGGTTAGACACATCTGTTGAAACTGAGTACTAGAGCAAGGATATATGTGTGTATGTGAAATATGCAAGTCCATCAGTATAATCAAGAGGAACAATAAAGCTAAAGGTTGGCTGGGGAATTGTGGGATTTGAAATCTACATATCTTCAAGATGTCAAAGTTAAGAAACACTCCCTAATTACTACACCGTGCTAACTATTGTCTTTTTCCTTTATCTGCAGGACTGTGATCAAAAATACATCTAGTTTACAACGTTGTTGAATACTGTTTTGGCACTTTCATACATGTTGAAGCCTCTTTTAACCTTTGAATCTCTGCATAATTTAAAAAAGGCAAAAAAAAGTCAACCCCAAGTATTCTTCCTAAATGAAATAATAACAATTAGCCTCAAGATGAAGACAATTCATTTGTTCACCCAAAGAATTTGTTTCTTTTGAACATAATTTGGATAAAAATCAAGAATGGGTTCAACTCACCATTTGGCCCTGAATTGGATCATTGTCAGAATCATCTATTTTACAACAGCTGTGTATTGATAACCCTCTAAATCCTTAAAGGAACTTTTTCAGGAGGTAACTAGGCTTTCTTGTTTTTCTTTGAAGACATTTAACTTCTCATCCAAGAAGCTTCTTCAGCTCTGACTGGATGGTGGGGAATGGAAGGATTTATACTTTTTGCAGACATCTGGTTATTTGCATTCTTTTCAGAGTCACTTGGAGGATTATCTGTGTCTTCAGGGTCACCTGAGTGCAAACAGCTATGGAGTTACAATGGCACTGAATGAAGACTTATGGCTAGTCCTTGAAGTTGTGATTGGTCCAGTGATTGCTGAGTGATTGTGATTTGATGCTTGGCAATTGATTTGCAATTATGATTGAAAATGCTGCTACCATGTACAATTTGCCTACTGTTGGCAAATAGGACTGCCAGAATGCTGTCATGAGTAAGTACAGTTACATGACACTGCACTGCTTAGTGATGGAATTCCTGATCCTAATTATCATTAAGTAAGGACTATCCGTCAGCCTCCAACTTTCCTTCTGAAGCTTCAATCTTATTGGGTATAAGTGGGGGGAAGCAAGTTGATGTCTGGAGGCCCCTGAATACAAATAATGTGGCATGCATTCCTAAGCCAAGATGTTTATGACTGGTCAAGGCCAACTGACCCAGGACTGTAACAGTCATTAACACCTGCCGATGTATGCCTCATGAGACGATGAGCAATGCAGATTGGACAATCATTCTGGGACCCCAGGGAGAGGGTTTTGGGGATTCTTTCAATATGTAATTTTCCTGTGATTTTACTCAGACCTTGCTTTGATCTTTCTGCTTTCATATCAAACCCAGTAAAAGTATCTGTTCTCTAACTCAATGGAGTCGGGGGTTTTCTTTCTTGGGATTTGAAGGAGGCAGACCTGACACTATCTGTATTCCTAACACAGTGCAAAAGGAATTTCAACAAAACTTTGATATATTAAGGAAGACTGAGTGGTTCCATGAGAGTTTTATTCATTATTTACTTACCTCAAGCATATTATAGATGATGTAGAGTTTAATTACAGACTGTCCTCTTATCAGGTGGTACATCATGGAATAGTCAACATAATGCATCATGAAGTAGCAAATTACAAGTATTACACCTTTGAAAATATCACACACCTGGGCTGGCTGCAGCAGGCGTCTATCGCTGAAATAAAATTACACAAAATAAAGAACACATTTGATACAGATGAAGCCATTGATTACTAAATAAATCAGCTTCTCTACAGAAAGAGCACTTCTAGCATCTGTTTGGGCTTCTTCAATTGGCAGATCCCTTTCTGTTAGTCTAATTATTAGAGCCCTCTCTGTGGGCAAATGTCCCGTGGCTGCAGCTCAACTTCATTGCGTTTCTCCATGGTGTTTCTTGCCATCATTTGCAGGGAAACAGAAGTTTCCGTGCAAACGACGAAACAGCAGTTCATGAAAGAAAAAGAGCTCATCTCTTGCAGAGCTGCTGGTGTTGTAATGCCCTGCCTCTAGCTGGGCAGCTGGTGTTTGGCTCTTCACCGCACACACGTGCGCATGCATGAGAGAGAGAGACTTGCAATTTGGGCACTTGGTCTCTAAAAGGTTCGCCATCACTGATCTAATAGGATGAGATGGCAGTTGGTTTCTGTTTTTGTGACCTGTTTGTTTTAGACTTTAATTTTACTGATGCCATTGAGAGATTTGCTAGCCTCACTTGTACAAACTATTTGAGCCTTTGAAATTGAAAGTTGTCAAAGTGGTCGGAACCCTGACAAAAGTTAATAGTCTCTTAATTTTAGAGACACAAGGAGAGTTAACTAAGCACTAATATTTTAGTGAGAACCTGTTTTTACAAATTTCATTTCTATTGCAAGGAAATATAGTTTGAAATTTTGTGAATTTTTCCTGATGATTCAGAATCCTCTAGTGTTTTCAAGAGCAATTAATTCTACATTTAAGGATCCACAGTGTACCCTGAAGAGTTTCTAAGGCTCTATTAAGTGGTTGGCTTACCTAAGAGGTAGACCCAGCATGGAGCTATCCAAAGGCCAGGGGAAGGGCGCTTGAGTTTTAACCATAAAATGAATGCTTATACTGCCACATTGCCTCCTGTGATCTTCAGTATTAGACTTTATTTAACTATGCAAAATTCATGTTAGAGATACTGGAAAATGGAAAGCAGGCAGGCAATCTCTTGGTATACTTTTTGTTATTTTTGTTTTAAAATCACCCTAAATTTGGGCTCCAAAAGCATGCTTTTCACAACATACTGCTCCATTATTAGTGGTGGGATGCTGCCTGGTGGCACTGGTTCTAGCGAACTGGTAGGGGCAACGAGCATTTGGCCCAGCCCACCCGTCCTATCCTATCCTCTTCTGTCCTATATCCCCTTCTTTTTCTTCTTTCTAGCTCAGCTGAATCGCATGGCACAGCTGTTTTCTACACTTCCGCAGCCTTCCTACTCACCGGGCTGCCTCAGGTAAGCTCAATAGCTGTAGTTTTGAAGCCGTGCAGTAGTGTGAATGGTGCGTGCATACATGCACGCTCACCGAACTGCTGGTAAAACCAGTTGTATCCCACCACTGTCCATAATTAGGATAGAGGCAGTTTATCCCTCCTGTTTGATGTAGCGATTAAGGCACCAGGCTAGAAACTGGAAGATAATGAATTCTAGTCCTTTCTTGGGACAGGCCATGAAGCCAGCTGAGTAACCTTGGGACAGTCATTTCTTTTCAGCCCTAGGAAGGAGGCAAAGGTAAACCACTTCTGAAAAACCTTGACAAGAAAACTACAGGGACTTTTCCAGGCAGTGTCCAAGAATCAGACACAATCGAACAGAAGAAAAAAAATACCTCCAAATAAATTTTGTCTTTTTAAAATGGATATTTTAAAATATGATATGTTAAATCAAATCTGATAAATACAAAAATGCATTATAATTTTTAATTATCACAGAGTAGACTCCTATAAAATATTTGTAGAAAACCCTAGGGAATTATACAGCTACTCTGAAATTCACATAAATATTTTGCCAAACTTACTTATCATCCTCAAAAGCCAAAGCTATCTTAAATAAATTCTATATATAAACAGTGCGTAAGGTCCTGCCTCTCCCATCTGTTCAAGACTCTTGAAACTTCAGCATTTCAGAAGGAACTTTTTATTGAAAGAGAATGATTGTAGGACAAAAGGAAAGCAGACTGAGTTTCCTTCAGGCAGTACAGTTAGTATAAAGTAATTAGAACCTCCTCCCCTCAGTCCAAAGTTGAATGAGCCAATGTGTGAAGACGTTGTCTAACCGGCAGTCCTGAGAACAAGGTAAGTGGTTCTCAGGGTTTTCTCCATGAGGCTTCAGGACTGAGATAATACACATCGCCCTCCACCCTTATTACATTCCCCAAAAGGTAAATCAAGTTTTGGACGCCTAGGTGAGGATGAGAGTTAAAAACTAAGGGGATACAGGATATATGGGAAACAGAAAGAAGGCAATAAGCTAATCAATGCATTCAGCCCCCCTCCCCACAGGAATGGCAGTAGCACAATAGGAATCTGACACAGTGTCAGTTCCAGCTGCTGGTTAAGAATATATCCAAGTGCAAGGCTGACCACAAAGTCAGTATGAGCACAAACATAAGTTTGTACAAATGGAAATACTGACAATTCAGCAAGAAAACTGGCAAGATCATGTAACAACGATAGATGTTATGCATCATCAAAGATCCTGGATGTTTGCATCTATGTCCAGCAACTCCATCTGCTTTGAAGCTGCTATAAACCATGGTTTATAAAATTCAGATTTTATAACTAAGTTATGATTTGAAGCAACACCTTAATTCTGCCAAATGATTTAGATCAGGGAACACAATCTATTAAAGAGACTTTATTGCCAATCTCTTTATGTTTCAAAAACATAATACAAAATAACTAGCAATAGTTGTTAAGTTAGTTATCACAATTGGGACCAGCAACTCAGTTGTTGTTGATAGCTAAATAAGGCCACCACTATGCTTATGGACTTATCTTCAGTTTTCCTTTGCTTTTAGACCTGAAAGTCATAAATGCAAGGATTGGTCACATTTATTTTTTTATCACAATAGTAACTGTGAACCATAATAATCAAGAGTCATGGCTATTACAAGGAAAATCAAATGATATGGCAAATAATTCAATTTCAGCAGATGTTGATGGAATTCACATTTTGATTGTTTGCATAGAGCTTTGCTGAGTGGAGTTTGTTCAAGACTGCTCGCATTAATTTTACGTGGTCTGTCATTGTCTCCATATATATTAAAATGTCACCCAGGTAGACCAGAACCCCTTTGTATAAATGTTCATGCAGGACTTCGTTTATCAGTTGCATGAACACAGCTGGAGCGCCTTGTAATCCAAAGGGGAGGACTTTAAATTAATAGCATCCTGGGGTGTGTGTGTTGAATGTGGTTTTCCATTCATCCCCCTCCTTTATTCTAATGCGGTAGTATGCCTCTCTTAAATCCAACTTTGAAAAGATTTTCCCCTTCGATAGGTGTGCATGTCCTTCATGAGGGGGAGGGTACATATTTTCTATGCACAGTGTTCAAATTGCAGAAATCAACAGAGACGAAGAGAGACATCTTTTTTTTTCACGAAATAATACTGGAGCCGTGATTTTTGGTCAGGCTGGCTCAATGAATCCTCGCTTTAAGTTTTTCTCAATGAACATTCTAAGTTCCTGGAGTTCTCTAGGGGACATGCTGTACATTTTGGGTTTGGGGAGGTTAGCTCCTGGTAGGATCTCGATTGTGCAATCTGTAACCCTGTGTGTGTGGGTGTTCATCAGAAGCCTTTTCGCTGAAAACTTCTGTTAGGTCTCTATACTCTTTGGGAATGTCCGGGGATGGGGTGTGGCAGCCAAGCATGGAGGTTTCTCTGTCCTCCCCCTCATTGGGCTTATCTCTTTTCTCATCTGCAAAGGTTACTCACTTTTGAAATCCTAAGTTTCCTGTCTTCCAGTTAACTTTGGGATTCCATTTTTCCAGCCAAGTGAGCCCCAGAACTAGCAGCCACTCCATTCCAGGTGCCACAATAAATGTGAGCATTTCACTATGGTTTTCCATATGTATTTCTAAGGGCTCTGTGGCAAAGATAGCTGGTTCCCTCCCCCCTGCTATCAACCCATCTAGCGGGCAGAAAGCGATGGGGGTGTTTAGTTTTGTAGGTGGATTCCAAGCTTTCCTACCAACATTGGACTGATTAAGCAAAGGATGCATCCCGAATCCAATAGTGCTGATATTTGTAGCCCCTTTTCTTGACTAGATATGAACAGTCTTAGGGGCAAAGTGAGGGGATTGATAGGGTTGCTTAGTTGGTCAACCTCCGGTTCGCTGTCTGATTGATTAGGTTCCTCTCTGCACATGGCTGGAGTTTTTTCTCTGGGGTTGGTGGTGGTGGGGGAAACTCCACAGCTTCTCTGCTCCTCAGGGCGATCTCTTTTCCCTGGTGGATTACTTTTGTTGGTCTTCCTCCGAATAGGTGCTCAGGTTTCCTCAACGGGGTTTTTGTAGAGCACTCAGCAGCCCGATGCCTGTCCTTCCTGCATTTAAAACAGGTACTTGGCTTTGGGGTGAGAGTGGTTTGTGGCTTGAACAGCTCTTTTTTTCATTGGGGTGGGGATCTTCTCCAAGCTCTCCTGCTCGATGTTGGTTCCTGGCCATATCGATCTCTGCCTCCTCTGCTGCGAGGTACCACTCATATAGATGGTGGGGGGGGCATGCTAGGCAGGTTGTATAGAGGTCATCATTCAGCCCATCCTTAAACCAGCATACCAGGGTATCTTCCGGCCAATCCACATGGCAGGCAAGGGCTTGGAATTCTTCAGTGTATTCTGCTACTGGCTGGCGGCCCTGTTTAATTACTCGGATGCGATCACGTGCTTTGTGGTCAGCTAGGGGGTCTTCAAAACCGCGTTGTAGGGCCATCATGAAACCGTCAAAGTTTCGCAGCTCTGGAGCATCTGCATTGTGGAGGGTCACCATCCACCTGGCCACTGCTCCTTCCAGCATGAGGGTGACCACCTACACTCGTGCTGCCTGGGTTGGAAAGTCCCGTCCATATACTTGCATGTAGGTGAGGGCTTGTGCTAGGAAAAACCCCAATTGTTGGGAGTCTCCATTGAACTTTACTCCAAGAGGGGGTGTTTTCCTCTCTAGCTGGGGGGCTCTAGGCTGGCCAGACGTATTGGTTGGGATCTGTGCCACTGGGGCTGGATTCCCCAGTATGGCTGCAGCCCCCCTTCCCACATCAACTCGCTCTTTTGCTTTAGGGTCTGGGGTAGTGGCTCTGGCTTGCTCACTGGTAGCTGTCAGCTCAGGCTCCCTCCGATGATGATCTGGATCCCCTCGGATGTTCAGGTTCTCCAGGGCCTCCATTACCAGTCGTGTGATGTGTCTCTTTAACTGGTCTTCCCTCAATGGCTTCTCCGTCAGTTCTTCCTGGTCGGAGAGGGTCTCTATTTCCCGTTTCCACCCAGGTTTTCAGCTGTCTCACGTGAGGGTGACCCCTCTGCTTCCTCCATCCCAGCTGTCTTTCTTCCCCACTCCAATCAACCACCGAAGCTTCCTGGAGCTTTCCGGGCTCACCTCGATGTCCTCGATGGGGCACAGGGAGGTGGCGTCTGGCTGGGTGGTGGTAGAGGTCTCTCCCCAGCATTCTGCCTCTCCCTGCTCACTGCTTTGTTTGAACATAGTTTGCAGGATCCCCTCAGTAGAACAAAGATTTGTTTCTCAGGGTTGATCGCTTTTGCAGATCCTGCTTTATGTAAGGTCCAGCCTGTTCTCCTTCTCCAAGAAAGTAAAAACTCTTGAAACAGTGATATTTCAAAAGGAACCTTTTATTGGATAGAAGTGATAACCAGACAAAGGAAAGCAGGATCTGAGTTCCCTTCAATGAATAAGTTAAGATAAAGGATTTAGGAACCTAACCCCTCCCTTCTGCCTGATGTGGATTCAACCAATCCATAGGTGTAGATGTGTTTTGGTAACCGCTGCCTTGAGAAGATGATAACATGATGTTTCCAGGGTCATCTCCTGCGCTCTTGAACTGATACAACCCACATGGCCCTCCTTCCCTTCACATTCCCCAAAAGGTGTGAATATGTTAGGGTGCCTTGGCGCCAGGATAAAGGTTATAAAGTGAAGGGTTACATAGTATGAGGAAAAAAACAATAAACTAAGTAATACATTGAAGATCCCCTCTCACCCTCCCAGGAGAATGACAGATTCACAGTGGGGATCTGACAGATACAGAATATAATATAAAAATATATAACCATTGGTTGAATGTATAATATTCATATAAAATTTAGCATATTTATAAAATGATGGATTAGTCTAGTCAAAACAACAATTAGCTGATTGATAATGTATGAATATATATTAGAATGATAATGTGAAAATTTATATAAACTGTAAATGAGGACTATTAAAAGTTAGCACAGAAAATCTGTAACCAACTGATACACTGTAACTGGAAGGTGGTTTTATATTTTTACGTTTTGTTTGTGTATGTATGTATGTTTGTTTAAAAATAAAAAATTCTTAAAAAAAAATTCCAGGAAGCCGGACTAAAGGTGAAGAGGGACAAATGCAAAATAACCGTCCCAGAGATTGAATTCCTAGGCTACAAAATAAATGCCGAAGGCATTCATCCCACCATCAAAAAAGTAAAAGCAATCCATCAAGCACCAACCCCAACAAACAAAGCAGAACTGCAAGTCTTCTTGGGGTTCCTAAATTTTTATAGCATTTTCCTAAAGAAAAAAAGGCAACGCCCCTACACCGCCTATTGGACAAACAAGCACATGGAAATGGGGACTGGACAGGAAGGAAGCATCCCAAAAAGTAAAAAGTTTGATTTCATCAAAAAGCTTAATAATACAGTTCAATGAAAAGCCACCGGTAAACCTCACCTACGATGCTTCCCCCTTTGGAGTGGGAGCAGTCCTCAGTCATCAGCTCCCAAATGGCCAAGAAGCACCTATTGCCTCTTCTCATGCACATTCTCATCCACGGAAAGGAATTACAGCCAATTAGACAAGGAAGCCCTGGCTGCCGTAGTGGGCATTAAAGTATTTCATGAATACTTATATAGACAGATATTTCAAACCATAACAGACCACAAACCGTTACTGGGAAATCTCACGGGGAACAAGCCAACACCCCAAGCGCTGTCACCCAGAATGACCAGATGGCCAGAATTTCTCGCAGCATACAACTACATGCTCGTCCATAAACCAGGACTCAAGATAGCACAAGCAGATGCTTTGAGTCGCACTGCCCTTTGAAGACCCGAGTGCAAGATCCAGCAACAAAAGTTCTGATGGTTGAAGAGCTACAGGACAGCTCCATAACAGCCACAGGCATTGCCAAGGAAACCCGAGTGGATCGAACGCTATCGGCGATCCTGCGTTGGGTCTGGACAGGCTAGCCGACAAGACAGCCAAGTGTGGAATATAAAAAATACTACTCATGTCAACAAGAACTGTCAATGCAAAGGGGTTGCCTACTATAGGGCAACTGAGTTGTGGTCCTGTCCACCCTTCGACAACAACTACACACACTACATGAAGGGCACTCAGGGGTGTTCAGGATGAAGGCTCTAGCTTGTAGTTACATCTGGTGGCCAGACCTCAACAAGGATATAGAGCAATGGGTGAAGAAATGCCAATCATGCCAGTTGTCAAGACCGGCGCCAGCACCTGCAACACCAACGCAGTGGGACAATCCCAAAAGACTATGGTCCCAAATACATATAGATTTTGCCTGACCAATAAAGGGACACGTGATTTTAATAACAGTTGATGCTTACTCCAAGTGGCTGGAAGTCATCAAAATGAAGTCAACCAACTCGGACGCTATCATCCACACCTTGGACAAATTATTCTGCATGCATGGCCTACCAGACATACTGGTCTCCAACAACAGTCCCCAGTTCACAGCCACCAAATCTGAGGAGTACCTAGCAAACAAGGGGATCTGCCATGCACTCACCACCATTTCACCTGGCTGGGAATGGTTTATCAGAATGGGCAGTGAGAACTATCAAGGAAGCCTTAGGGGAGACTAGGACAAGGAAACTTAAAATCAAAAATAAACCATTTCCTCCTCACCCAACATGTCACCCCACATGCTGAAATAAACTACAGCCCAGCCAAACTCTTAATGGGTCGAAAGTTAAGAATTGGACTTGACTGCTTGCACCCCGACCACAAAGACAGACAGCAGGTTGAAGCTGCGAACAGCCCGAGACAATTCAAAGAGGGGGAATTGGTATTTGCCCAGAATTACACGGGCGTAACACTTTGGGTCCTTGGACTAATTACCAAACAAACAGGACCCAAATCATACATAGTGGAAATCCAAGTGGGGAAGGAATGGAGAAGGCACATAGACCAGTTAAGGTCCAGGGTACCACCGGACAATGAAACTGAAAGCAAAAAACCCCACAAGCTGAGGGGGATGCCAGCCTCAGCGACAACCAAACAGAAACACCAGAAGGAGGCGAAAATGATAGAACAACCAAGCTCTTACCTGGGGCTCGGACTCAGACCAGAGACGCCACTCCTGCCGCAGAGGCCCAACACCCACCGAGGACCAAAGAACAGAGAGAGCTCCAGAGATGATCACTCCCAGTGAAGACGCAACAGAAATGCCTCGGGGCATGTGCAGATCCAGCAGGGCGCAGTGTTGCCCAGCCTATCTGAGTGAATATACCTGCTACATTGACTCCCATGCAGAGAGTTGGCGCCAGCCTGGTGGGGAGGGGTGTTGTGTCTACACATGCACAGAAGCATTAGGTTACATAATGCATGCCTGCTGCTGCGGGAAAATACTTTAATCTGATTGGCTACTGGTTGACAGTTCCCTATAAAAGGGACTGCTATCCAGCAGCACATTGTTAGAAGCTAGTGGAATTGAATATTTATTTATTTATTTATT
>JAEANM010016775.1:0-13165 GCA_017656035.1 Myanophis thanlyinensis
CGACTCATCACGTGATCGCTGCTGACGAATCCCAGTCAATTTGGAGTCTATGCTTCCTCCCACAATGGAGAATTTCAGGAGCAATCTGAGTTGTCTCCTCCTGTAATTGCCTTTCCGCTCTTGCAAACTCCCTTTCCAGGGCCCTGTGTCTAGAGGACGCTAATTTGTCCTACGCTCTGGACTTATGTGGTTTGCTCTTGGAAGAACCTGTTTTGGAGGAAACCCTGTGGGAAGACTTTGAGCCCTTACTAGTGTTCTTACTCCCCTGTGAGGAAGAGGGGCCCTCAGTTAAGGAATGAGGCTCTGAAGCCTCAGGGAGGTGACTGGAATTTTGAGCCATGCTGAGAAAGGAAGGGCACCTGGAGAGAGCAGGCCTGCAGCCGTTACTATTTAAATGAGTTAACTGCCACAAGTGGCTACAAACAATTCTGCCCAGCAACTCCCCTCTGGAAGGGAGGGGCACAGATAGGGATGGCTCAGAGCCAACAGCAAAAAAAAAAGGAGAATTCTGTCAGAGGCGAAGAAATAAGGAGGCAAATTTCCAACTCTTCCTCTCTCCTCGCTTGTGTAACAGTCACTCACGATTGCATCGGGCCTTGAAAAACAATGCTGGAGGGATCAACGTGTGTCCTTTGTCCCATTCTCCCCACAGGAGGAAGGGGGGCAGCAGAGAAAAGCGAGATAGGCCAATTTGGAGCCTGCGCCTGGTTGTAAGCCGGCTTCTCACAAGGGCAAAATGTTGTGGGCTGCTGCAACTGTGAGTGCTCTTCGTAATGGGGAAGGCATGCAAAAGGGCCTCTGTAGGGCTGGCAAGGCCTCACTCTGAGGCGAGGCTTGAGGCGCGATCACTCTTACCGAATGGAGAAGGCGTGCACGGAGGTTTTCCCTCAGGACAGCAAAGCCTCGGTTCCTTCATATCCCGAGAGCACCTGAGCCTGTAAAGAGCCCTCCCTAGCCAGGGGAGCTGTCAGTTGAAGAAATGGCTCCTTGCCAGCCAGGGAGGCCTCTACCAGATCGCTTCTGCGACCGAGGCAAAGGGATAGGCTTCTAAACCCACCCCCCCGGCAGGGTGGCCTCATCACAGCAGCTGCTGTTTACCAGCTGGTAGAAGAGCTGTAAAGTGCTGCTGCGATCAGCAAGGGAGAAAATCTGTAAACGCTTGAGTAAAATAGAATTTCAAGAAGAAGCAAGAGCTCAAAAGTAAACGTCAGATCGATCTCTGACTGAGCCAAAGAACTGGAGATACCAGTATGGGCAGACTATTTGATTGGCTCAGTTACAAATCATCTGACAAGGACCACGTCCATTCTTGGATTTTATTCTCAGCACTATGGAGAAAATAATAGGACATGAACTTGATAATCCTTGATAAGCAGTCTTGGGTCATATGGAATCTTTCATATCTGCCCTCAAGAAACATCACAATAAACACATTGCAGTATTGCGAGGTTGATGCCCTCCAGTTTAGGGACATGCAGAACAGAAAATTGATAACATCTATTATGAAATTCAATTTTAACAACACATGAGCTGCTTTTGACTGGAAAAGGAATGTCAAAGTTGGAAACAAAGAAAAAAATGTAGTTGGATTTCATGGTTAGAACAGGTGTCCCCAGGCCATGGTCAACAACCAGCCATGAACTGTTCAAAATTCGGCAGCCTGAAGCAGCGGGCGAACACATGTATGCACGTGCATGCACCTTGTGAGAGCAGCAGGCAAGCGCCTGCCCACCATTCCATTTGCACAAGCAGCAAGTGTGCATGTCCGCTGCTTGCAAAAATGGAGCTGCACAGTGTGTGCTTGCCTACTGCTTGCACAAGGGGGAGATGCATATCTGTACGCGTGCTCACCCTCCACTTCAAATGGCCTGGTTTGAACCATCTCCTCTCCCCGGTCTACAAAGCCGGAAACGTTGGGGAACTCTGGCTGAGAAAACCAAAACAAGAGAATTTAATAATTTCTGCCATTCCAACTTTTTTTTTCATAACTAACACTCAAAACACTTCAAACGACCAAAACAATGTATCTATACATGGACATCATCAAATGCAATGTATAGAAATAAAATTGAATGTATTATTGCTCAAAGTAGAAGAACTCAAACTTCAACATGTGGCCATCATTTTCAATAACATCTTTGAAATCCTAAACTTCACTGATATGTGAATTTTCTCTTTCCTTGGTATGTGAGTACACAGTACTAGCTGAAATAAGCTAATTTTGGGATAAGACTATAAAAACAGTTTCCACCCTCCTTTATTTTACTGTAAAGTAAATCTGCATTGCTGTCTCAGAAGCGAAGAACTTGAACATTGCCTCTTAGCGCTGTTGCCCTATTAGCACCAACCAGTCCTGACCTTAGATTCCGCGTTAGCGATTAGATCTAATTCCAGAAACAGATTATCAAATATTCTTAATACTAGGAAAAGATTGCTGCCAAGTTGATTATCAACACAGAATTTCTTATAAAGATATTAACAATCAAGGAAAGCCTTGACCAGGTCTAATTAGAGAATTCACTAGTAAAATTATTAATGGACATATTCAGTAAATACAACAGCAGTTCCTCTTTTAGCAAATATCTTGTTTAGTGACCATTCAAAAATAGTAATGGTAAATTTAAAAAAATATTTTCTTATCAATGTGCACACTTGTGAGCAAAATTTTATGTGTCTGACAGTAACACATGCTGATGTAATGATACATAGTAAATAAAAAACTTGGGAGACAGGGCTAAAAGACACTAGCTAGAGAGAAGTCAGATAAGAAACTGCATAGCCTATAGCTGACTCTCCCTAGTTTCTTGGGAGGTAAATATCACAGTGGGAGAATTGTAGTTTCAGATTAGCAAAATTTTGTGAATGTAGTTTTAGAATGAAGTAGAACTAGCTCATCTGGTTGTGTTTCTTGTCTGATCTACCTAGTAAGGCTGATATCAACCTTGCAAGTCTCATACTGTCTTCCAAACAGAGCAATTGCAATGATAAAAAGTAGCAATAAAATTAAAACCTTAGGAAATTTTCGTAGCAGAAAAATATTAATACACTTCGTAAGTATTGGTTTAGCCACAATTTGATGAACAAAATATGTACTAGTTCACAGATATTCAAAAAAAAACCATTGTATTATTGCTCAGATAATTATTTGTCTAAATGAATATTAAATTCATTTTTTACTTTTGATCGTTCTCCCATATCAAAAGATATTGGGAAGGTTACATAATTCAATCTAACAATAAAATAAATCTATAAAAGCAATAACAAGGGAGCACAATAATCCAAACTGGACACCAATAAAGCATACCTAAGTTTGAATACTTGGTGGTAAAATGTCTTTAAACATCTTTAGAACCATGGAGGAAAAGAATGCCAGAGAACCTTGCCATCTATCCAGAGAATGGAGAGAATGACTCTTAAGAGGACTTCACAAGATGTTCTCATCAGATGAGGTGAGTCAATTCTGACATGTAAATATCTAACAAACAGTACCCTTGCAGTATCCATCAGATCATCAAAGTACCAATTCTCTTACCGCTTTGGAGCTACAGAATATCCACTTACTTATTTAAATTTTTGCACCTTTTGACTCTCAGCAAACACCCAGTACAATAAAATTAAATGATTTACATAGAGAACAAAATATGAGACCAAGAGAACGACCAAAGTAAACACACATTAACCAAAAGTAGGCTTCAATCACCCACATTAAAAGCCTGGGTGAAGAGTCAGGTCTTTAAGGCTCCCTGAAATATCAACAGGATTGAGGCTATCCAGATCTCAGGGGAAACTTAATTCCAAAGGGCAAACAAGGCACATTTCCAGGATCCCAAAAAATGACACTGTTTAACTGAAGAAAGCCAAAAATAGCACCTTTGAATTTGGAGCACTAACATCAACATGTAAACAATATGCAAATAGAAGACATTAACAATATGAAATCTTTACATTCAAAAGAAGGAAGAAAGTTTTTAAGTCAAACTATGTAATAATACCTATGGTAGACTATAGTCTGGAGTCACAGAAGGGAGGGGCTCTTTCACAGAGGGGAGAGAGAAAGAGCATGTAATATCTAGTAAATAGGAAAGGGAATAGGAGGCTCTATCCCCAGCAATTCACAGAGAAGGGGCATTGGTCCTACCTGATATGCTGCTTCTCGTTGGGTGGATAGATCCATGTATGTCTGCAGAAATCCCCGGTGGCCAGAACACCTGCAAGACAAACTTCGATACCCCTCGACCCAGCACCAGAAATATGGAAGGGTGGGAATGGATCCTCTCTCCACACAACGAGAAGGAGCATATCAGGTAGGACCAATGCCCCTTCTCCATTGAGTGTGGAGAGATGATTCATGTATTGGACATACCAAACCCCTATGTTTTCTCTAAGGGTGGGGCGTGACCTGGTCCCGGTGAGGTTCTGCTGAATGTACACATTATATAATACCCTTCTGCCAAAGGCGGCATCCACAGAAGCATATCTGTCGACACAGTAGTGCCTGATGAATACCCAGATCACCACTCTGTATACTTCGTCTATAGAGGCCTGAGAAGCCCATGCCGTTGATGTGGCCGAATTCCTTGTGGAGTGAGCTGTAATCCCTGCCAGGATCTGCAGATTCTGGGCCTCATAAGCTGCGTCTATCGTAGCTCTAAGCCATCTGCCTACTGTGGTGGAAGAAACCTTCTGCCCCAAGATCCTGGTCTGAAAGGACAGAAAAAGAGCCTCCGTTCTTCAGAACAATGCCGTCTTGTTAAGATAAATGCAAAGTGCCCTATGCACATCTAGAGTATGCCTGTAGTGCTCCAAAAGATGCATTGGATGTGGACAGAAATTAGGGAGGATGATCTCCTGAACCTTGTGAAACCAAGAATTAATCTTAGGCACAAAGGCCGAGTCAAGCGTCAATACAACTCTCTCTGAATGGAATATGCAGAGGTCCTGTCGGATCGAAAGAGCCACTAGCTCTGATACTCTTATGGCAGATGTTATAGCCAGCAAAAGCCCTACTTTCCAGGAAAGCAACCTCAGAGAGGCAATCTAAATAACGATGGATCACAGGTGGTCTTAGGTTAGATGCCCCTCTTAGGAAGCGACGTACCATTGGATACTGTGAAGGTGCCCCCCCCTATTCCACAGACCAGTATCAGTGAAATGGCTGATGATACCTGCTGTCTGACAGTATTAGGTGATAACCCTTTGTCCAAACCATCCCAGAGAAAATCCAGGAATTGGGCTATTGTAATTGTTGCCGGGCCCCAGTGCCGCCCATACACCACTTGTGGAAGGTGCTCCAAGTAGCCTCATAGATTCTAACAGTGGAGGGTCTACGCGATGCCTGAATCGTCTGAATGACCCTTGATGACAGTAGATCATTGGTCAGAGTGATCCGCTCAAACTCCATGCGGCTAGCTGGATGTACAACAGCTCCCTGGCTGAGGACTGTTGGTGAGAGAGGTATCTGCCAAGGCCAAGTGACTGAAGAACTCACCAAATTGGCGAACCAAGGTCTCTTTGGCTAATGAGGAGCAAGGAGGATCACCTCCACCTTCTCGTACTGCACCTTGTGGATTACCTTGGGTATTACAGGTAGCGGGGGAAATGCATACAGAAGCCCTTTGGGCAACATAGTGTGTCAACTCCATCCATTCCTAACTCTGGGAACCTTGCAAAGAACCTCTTGACCTGTGTATTGCATGGGGAGGCGAACAGTTCTACTTCTGGCTGACCAAAGCTCTCCATCAGTGTTTGAAACAACTGTGGATGGAGTCTTCACTCTGCATGGTCTATTGTAGTCCTGATCAGCCAATCCACCTGAACACTGGATTCACCTGACATATGCTGGGCTTGTAGGGATAAGAGGTGTACCTCTGCCCACCTGCAAAGGAGACCTACTTCCCTCATGAGGGTCACAGATTTGGTGCACCCCTGCCTGTTTATCTGGGTCTTGGTGGCCAAATTGTCTGTTAGGATCTGGATCTGTCTGCCTTCGACTTTGTTCCTGAAGTGTGGAGTGCGAGGCGAACCGCCTGAAGCTCCAACCAGCTGATGCTGTGTTGGAGATCTGCCCAACTCCACTGTCCTTGAGTTATACTCTATTGAAGATGGGCTCCACAACCAAACAGGCTGGAGTTTGTTGTGACAGTAACCTTTGTGGGGACATGTACTCTGGTCTGGTAGTGGCTGCGGCCAGCTCTCTAATATGGGAGCAGGAAACACTGTAGGGTTCTGATGTGGAACCACGACCAAGGCACAATGCTCATGCAGGAGACCATCTTTCCCAACAACTGTGATAGCAGCGCCAATGTTACTAGTCTGGTTCTCTGGATCTGAGTGGTAAGGGAACCAAGGCTCTGTCTCCTGCCCTGGGACAGGAAGACCATGCCCGATGCAGTGTCTATGATCGCTCCCAGATGTTGCAATCGGGTGGTGACTGTCTGGTGGCTTTTCTTCCAGTTGATTGAGAAGCTGTGGTTGCAAAGAATTGTTAAGGTTGTCTGTATGTCCTGTGTCACTGATATCTATGACGACTGTATCAACAGGTTGTTGAGATAACACTGGATCCGTATAAGTAGTGTCCACAGGTAAGCCGCAAGTGTCACTATCAGCTTTGTGAACAACCATGGGGCAGATGCCAGGCCGAACGGCAGGGCCCAGTACTGGAAGTGATGACCTTTGTAACGAAACCTGAGAAATTTCTGATAATCCTGTAGTATGGGGACATGAAGATATGCCTCTGTAAAGTCTATGGATGATAGCAAGTCCCCCTCTCTGATTAGGGTCAGAATGCTCTGTAAAGAGTCCATTTTGAACCGGCAGTATATGAGATGGTCATTGAGCCACTTCAGATTCAGGATTGCCCGCCATCCTCCTGAGGCATTTGGGATAACAAACAGGGTGGAATAAAAGCCCTGACGTTGTGCCACCAGAACTTGTTGGATGGTCCGAATCTGCAGGAGTTGATCTATTGCTTCCTGCATCAATGCCATCCTGTCTGGCTTCCCAGGATGTGGCAACAACGGAATCTGTGCAGAGGAACGGACTGAAACTCGAGACTTAGACCAAACTGCAACGTTCGTCTGATCCCAAGTGTTGGAAAACTTCTCCTCGCATCGGTCAGCGAAGAGAGCAAGGTGGCCACCAATGGGAGGGCCGGGTCCACAGTCACTTGGACCGGCAATAGGGCCAGCCTCGCCCCCCTCGAAATGGACAATTGGAGGCATTGTACTGCCTGCCTCTAAATGCCTGAACCTGCTGTCAATCTGGGATATGTTGGAAGAAGCGCTAACCTGAGGATGGAAGATCTAAAACCGGAGGGTCAGAAGAGCATGCGCCTTTTGCGATCTCCCCATCTGGCTCCCATTGCCATCTTCCTCTTCCCGTCCCTGGTAGCAACCAGGACCGGGTTCAAAGCTTCTCTGAATAAATTGCCGCTCTTAAAAGAGGCCGAAGCTAACTTCCCCTTTTTACGAACCTCCGCAGGCCAATGACATAGCCAAAATAGGTGACATGCTGCTACTGATGTTCCCATGGATAGTGTGGCAAATTTAGCCATATGCAGGGTTGCATCGGAGAAAAATTCTGTGGCCAAACTTGTTGATACCTTGATGGGCACTTAGACTGTCCGGGGGGACCCTGGACTGTAGCTGACGCAGCCACAATAAGGAGGCTCTATTAAAAAAGGACACGGAGGTACAGGCCTTGATTGACCAGGCAAATGACTCGTTCCTCCCTCTGGTCCTCAGGTTTGAGAGCCTCCTCTGCTTCCGTAACTAAAGAGTTGGAAGAGGCCAATATCAGAATAGGCTCGTCCACTGGTTATGGTTGGAGCACCATGGAGAAAACCTCTACTAGATTATAAGAGAGCCTTTCTGAAGTGAGCAGTGGTTTGCCTGGCCGCCGAGACTGCCCCGTTTCTGCACATCCCCAAAAAGCTGCAGTGCGGGTATTTACAATAAACAGTAGCTGTTTAGCATAACTCTCCAGAGTCGACAAGGGGCCCCCTGGCAGAGGGGTCCCCTGGTCTTCCAGAAGTGTAACTAAGCCTGGCGAGGTGTCTATAGAAGATACCCCTGGTAGTGCCTGATCTTGCAAGCTGTTGCCCACTGCAGGACGTTCCAGGGAAAAGGCCTGAGCGTGAGGGTTCAAACTCTGGGCCAACGTGGCCCCTTCTGCACTACTCTCCAATGCTCTATGAGATCTGGCCCACTGCTTATCTAGTGCCCTCTGGCACCCTTCTGTTCAGCTCTAGAGCCCGTTCTTGCAGTGGCTCTAGATTTGTGCTTGTTGGAAGACTCAGAAGTGATGTGCTTCCGTTTTGCCATGCACTTTCAATGTCCTGCGAGCTGAGGTGACAGAGCCCTGTCCTTCCCGTGAGGGTGCTCCATGTTGCCGTCAGACAAAGCGAAGAAAAATCAACAGTTTAGATTCATATAGAAACCTCTCCCTCGTGGAAATAATTTAGGCAGCTGTATTAACCACTAGGCCCCAGAGTGCCTTTATAAAGAGAGTTATTTGTATACTGGACTGCTTATAACCAATCCGAAGACATGATAAGCAGCAACTTGTGGGTAAGCCAGTGTTAAACCAAGGCTATACCCACCCCAAGCCTGTAGAATGACAGGTCTGTCACTATTAAAGCCATGCATCAGACATGTGCTTAAGCTTGACACTAAGGGTGCCAAATAATGAGCGCTTATGGAAAGAACCCGCCCCAAATGGAATGGTAAATGCTGGGGGGGGGGGGGAGTGCCAGCAATCCCTGCCCCAGGGTCGCATTTGCTCTATGCAATCTGTGGGGCTGATGGCGATTGAAGCCTAATGGATGTGGCCTAAGGAAATCAACATCCTGTATCAGTGATGGTGAACCTTTTAGAGACCGAGTGTCCAAACTGCAAGTCTCACACGCACACACCTGCGGACAGCAGAAGACCAACTGGCCGGCAGGGCATCACAACACCCGCAGCTCTGCAGGAAAAGCAACTGACATCCGGGAGGTGAGATCTTTTTCTTTTGTGAGAAGTTGGAATTGCTTGAGTGACTTAACTTATTTTTTAGTCCACAAACTTGTTACTCTGCAAACAATGGCAAGAAACACCACGGAGAAATGTGATGGAGCTGAGCTGGGGCGATTGCGTGCATTCCAACAGAGAAGGCTCTTGAGTGCCATCTCTAGCATGTGTGCCATAGGTTTACCACCACTGCCCTATATCAAAGTATAATCATTAAGCAGCTTCTTTTCCTTAGGTAAAATGGGCCAAAAAAGAGATTTTACTCTAAAAAGTAAAAAATTGTAAACAGTCTTTCAGAGGGATGCAGACTCTTGAAATGCTAAGATATTGGGGAGTGATCACTGAACCATCAAATGTTTTGTTGCAAATAGTCAACACGACTGCAAGAAACATATTGAGAAAAAAGGCACATTAACTGCCAAAGATTTGAGAAAGATAAAATGTGATGCTACCAGGAACCCATTATCCTCCAGTGCTGTCATATTCCAGAACTGCAATCTATCTGGTATACCCTGAAGTGCAAGGTGTTCAGTGCTCCTCTAGAGACATGACCAAGATAAAGAAGGCTGAAACCCGACCATCACTGAACAAAACTCATAAGTTGAAACAGATTTTTCAAAGGTTTTATGGACTGGTGAAATGACTCTTGATGAACCAGATAGATGGGCCTATGACTGAATCAGTAACGGGCACAGAATTCCACTTCAACTCAAGACAACAGTAAGGTAGAAGTGGTATGGGCTGGTATATTAAAGATGAACTAGATGGATCTTTTAGGGTTCAAGATGGACTAAAAAATCAACTCCCAAATCTTCTGCCAGTTTTTAGAAGACACTTTCTTCAAGTAATGGTACAGGTAAAAGTCTGCATCTTTCAAGAAGACCATGATTTTTATGCAAAACAATGCTCCATCGCATGCATCAAAGTACTCCACAGCATGGCTAGCCACTAAAAGCCTTAAAGATGGCTTTAAGAAGGGGCCCACAAGTTCTTAATGGAGTTTAGATCATGTTTAAACAGGAAATTTATGAGGAAGGAAAACAGTACACCTGTTGAACAGTGTCTGGGGAGGGGTTGTGGTTGGTGTGGCACAAAAAGTTGATCATCAACAGATCAAGAAACTGACAGACTCCACGAATAGAAGTCTTATGACTGTTATTGAAAAGAAGGGTGGCTATACTGTACTGGTCACTGATTTAAAAAAAAAAGTCAGAAAAATTTATTTATACATTTTGAGTTGTTTATTATTCTCACTTTAACGGAAGCAAATAAATAAGTGAAATAGGCACATTTTCATTTTTCATTTAGTTGCATAATAATTCTAATAGCTGCCCAATAATTGTGCACAAATAGATATACTCCTAAGAAAACCAAAACCTTACTTTACTTTCTTAAATGTTTAAGTCTGATGTTTATTAACATTTTGGATTGACTGAGAGCACTGTAGTTGTTCAATAATAAAATTAATCCTCCAAAATGAAACTTGCCTAATAACTGTACACAGTGTATATTAGATATTGTTCAGATCCACAACAAATAAGCTAATGAAACTGGAAATCCATAAACCAACTTTTACATATTCTATTTGTTAACCCAAAACAAGACACAATCAGTAAAAGATGTGTTAGGTTCAAATGAGCAAATAAGCCAGAATTATACCAAAAGGATAGAGTTCAAAGAAGAATTCAGTATTATTGCTCTTATGGAAACTCCAACTTTTATCACACATAAAAAGAAAGTTTGTAAATGTTCTTGATTTAAAATCAAAACAGAAAACTAACATAGCAGAAATCTTTCAAGATTCTGGCAATCTTGTGTGGGGAACGTGGTATCTTGGTTGAAACAACACAATAATTCAATGTTGCCATATAAAACCTTGGAATGAATGTTGAAATTTTAAGAGATGATTAATTTGATTTTTATCCTACTTTTATTTGTGATCAATTCAAAATGACACATACACTGATAGTCTTTGGTTAATGACAGCAATTGGGACCAGAATTTCCATTGTTAAATTGCAGTCATAAAGCATGTCATATGATTACATCATCAAGCAATAGCATTTCCATACTTTCTGGTTGTTGTCATATGTTCATCATGTGGTTGCCATTTACAACCTCTTGGCAGCTTTTGCATTGAATTTTGCTTGTCAGAAGCTGTCAAAGATCACAAATGATAAAACCATGAAACTGAGGGGACACTGCAATGACTAAAATTTCAAAGACCAATCTTAAGTACCACTTGTTTAATATCACCACAAGTTTGAATGGTTGCTGAATAAGTGGTTGTTAAGCAAGGACTGCTTGCATAAAATGCTCTGCCTCATTATTTTCCCACAAAAAGCTTGGCAGGTAGGTTAGGTTAAGAGAACATATGACTCAAGCAAAATCTACCACATGGCTTTCATGTCCAAGGCAGGACTAGAACTCACCTAGTTCTAGTTTCTATTCCAGCATCTTAGCCCACTATACCAAACTCTAAAATTTTGCAATCTTAAGAGATTCCCTCATATTATATCCATTATTTCATATAACACATCCCTTATAATATGACCACTAGTGAAAGATATTTTAATCAATAAAGCTAATATAAAATATACAGAACTTTTAATGCACTGCTGTATAGTTTCTTGTGAAACTGACAATATTTTAATAAACAAATATGAAAATAACAAACTATTATTATGGTGTCTGAGTTTCAAAATAGAAGTAACTTTAAAACCTTATCAGCTGCTCTAAGACTTCTAACTCTCAACATTCCAGGTTCCAATCATTCCATAGTCTGTCATCTCTGCCTATAATCAAAATACTGTCATATGACTGAAATTTAATATATAAAATATCCAAATATTTTTAGTTAAGCACAGTGCTGCAGAGAGAAAGACTGAAAACTTGGAAGCAAGTTAATTAAATTACATGCCATTTCAGTCCTTCTTATAACTTCCAAATATACTACCCATTGTTTTTTTTACTTTTTTCCAAGAATTAAGGATCTAAACATGGACTTAATGTTCAACCAACTATTCATAACAGCTTATAAGCAAGCCTGTTTTAGTGACAACAAATTTGGAAAAACAAGTTGAATTTAATACAATCAAGTCACTTTTAATCATGCATGATTTACCAAATTCATTATAAACAAAAATCTTAACCCCTACTAAGGATTAAAGATGTAATTTTCTTTTTTCAGTGCTTATAAATTAAATAAGCAGAACAAGAATCATGATGCAGAAAAAACACCACAAAAATTACACATCTGTAACATTATTTCTGTTTATATATAGTCAATCAACCACAAGCCACTCATAATATTTAATCAGACAACCTGTGATTCATTGGATCATCCGGATAGGATATGGAAATGGATAGGATATGGAAGTAACAGATAGTTTTTTAACCTGAGTGAAGAATTATTAAATTTGTTTATAAATATAAATGTTTGTTATGATAAAGGTTAGAAGTCACTTCTTTATATATTTCTCCCCTTTTTGTTATATTTTTTCATTCTTTTTTCCTGCATGTTATAGTCTTTGTTTCTATTGGTTTTTTTTTTCTTGAAGTTTAATTTGCATTAGTTGATCTATTCCTTTTTACAGAACTGTATGAACGGCTTACTTCAGATAATTTTCAATTGTTAAGTACCATATTTTTTGGTGTATAAGATGCACTTTTCCTCCCTTAAAAGTTGGTGAAAATTGTGGTGCATTCTATACATCAAATACAGTCGGTTTTAGCCTCCTGAACCCGCACCCATGAGTCCCGTTTTCACCAAAAATTGACCACTTTTGGCCTCCCAAACCCCACATGTGTCTTGTATTCCCTCTGTTCAGCTCTCAGAGGCATTTTACAGGCTTCCAGAAGCCTCCGCACAGCTCGTTTTTGACCAAAAACCAGGCAAAAAGTAGGTTCTTTTTTGGGGGGGGGGGGGAGAACTGCGCGGAGGCTTCTGGACACCTGCAAAATCCCTATGGAGGCTAGGGAGAGAGAATACAAGATGTGTGGGGAGCGCTGGAAGCCCCAAAATGGATGAAAAACAGCCCACTTTTTTCCTCTCAACCCTCCCGGCGCGTCTTGTATTCCCTATCTCAAGCCCCCAGAGGAATTTTGCAGGCCTCCAGAACCCTCTGTAGGGAGGGAGGGAGGGAGGGCGGGAGGGCG
>JAEANM010016776.1:0-13165 GCA_017656035.1 Myanophis thanlyinensis
TAAAATGGCTGGCTCAGGAATTCTGGGAGTTGAAGTCCATGAGTCATGAAAGAGCCAAGGTTCCCTACCCCTGGTCATATCTATGGTTCTGCTTAGTTTAGTTTTCCTTAAGATTCAGAACGCTAGCACTGTATAATCATTTCTCCTCAGTGTTCTTGCTATCTGTACTTCCATACATTATAATATCAATGGCTTACTCTCCAGTGCCTTTCTCCATTCTTTAAAGGAGAAAATTGTCAGCGTGGCAAGCAATGAATTCCCTGGCAGGACCAGGCTTGGCAGAGTTTGTTTTTAAACAGATGTCTGGGTAATTAAAATCTCCAATCACTATGACCTCATGCTTCTTTGGAGTATCTGCAGTTTGTTTTTGAACGGCATCAGCCATATTGTCTCCTTGAGTGGGCAGGCAATAACAGACACCAACAGCATCATCACTGCTATTAATTTCTCTGCTTTGGATTGCTTTTATCAAAAGTGGATCATTTCAACATACAGTGCAATTCCTCCCTAATTTTTATTACATCAGTTCTTTTTCAACATATTGTGATTGTCAACAGCTATATTCCAGTTTTAGGACTCACCCAGCTATTATACTTATTAAATCTTATTTGTCTTCCTATGCTAAGTGTTCAAACTTGTATTATTATTTTTCCATAAAATTATATCTCTTTCAGTCAAGCTTGGCCGGTGATGACTTCCTGGATATATCAATTTTGTTTTATTGGTAGCAATATGAACGTGGTTTGCTGTGGCCTTATTCCAGGATGTTTTTTCAACACTGTATTGACAATGAAAGCCATAAACTTTATGAGCCAATTTACATTTTGTTTTTTTCACCATCGTTAGAGCAACAGTTCTACTTTTATCTGTAGCCCACATCTTTATTTGAGGTCTTTACTTCAGAGTGTTCATCACTAAACCTCAGAGGATTCAGCTTAAAACCCTCATAATTCACTAAGGCTTGGCCAAAACATTTTTTTTATCAATTCTGTAAGGTAGAATATAATTCATTCCAACAATTCAGGCTACAATTCTAGGAACCAAATCTCTTCCATCAGTACCTTTTCCAGAAGCCAACTAAGACACATGGTCATCAGATTCAGCACAATTCTTCAAGTATTTAAAGTATTTCTAAATGCATTTGAATATTCTGCTCTCAGCTCAAATTAAAAGTCAAGGACTATAAATGCCCATTAACTGTTTTCTAATAAGAAAATGTATTAAAACGAACAATCAGCTTTCTGTAATCAAGTGCCAGCATGATATCAAATTTTTAACCGGTTGTTTGATTATTAAAAACTGAGCATGTAAACTATATAGCAATAAAGCCTTATGGTTTCTTAAGAAAGGCTTTTGTTTGCTTTTAATCTGAGAAAAAAAATCCTTCATATCTATAATATGCCTGGAGTTTGTCATTAAGATGACATTTCAATGGATGAAAATAAATAATTTTCAAAATTCTACTTTTTCTGCCTCCTGATAAATTTATTTTCTTTATTTTTTTTTATTTCCCCATAACATTCCTGTCTCCCAATCGGAAATTTTAGGAAATGAGCACTAATCTTTCCTTCACTAAAGTTAACACAAGATATTTTATTATTTCAAGCTGAAAATCCAACTGCTGTCTCCCTGAAAATTATTGGCCTGCAATATCCAATTATAAATTATGGGATCAATCCTATGCTTCCCAGGAGAGATCTAACAGGCAAGAAAAAAAAACCAAATGCACAGGTATAGTATAGGTCTGCGATGGGGAACCTATGGCACAGGTGCCATAGGTGACATGCAGAGCCATCTTGCTGGGCACACAAGCTATCAGCCAACTTACCTCCAGCTGAGCATGCACATGTAATTGTGCATGCACACATATGTGCGATTGCAGAGACTCAGCTGGTCTTCGGGCCCCTGCTGTGCATGCACATGTGGTTGCTCATGTGTGAGTGCCTGCGTGAAGCACACGTGCATTGCACATGCAAAAGCTGCATGCATGCACAGATGGTGCGGTTGCACATGAAGCACACATGGGGAAGCTGCACGCAAGTGTGGATGGCATGCGCAAAGTGCATACTTTTCGGCACTCGGTAAGTAAAAGATTCGCCATGATTGGTATAGGTAGTACCTAGGTCAATAATAGTAATTGTGAGCTGGATCTTGGAGTCTGGACAATCACTTAAATATGAGCAAATAGTGTCCTGCAGCTGCCAAAAAAGCCAATGTAGTCTTAGGCTGCATTTTAACAAAGGGATAGAATCAAGATTATGTGAAGTGTTAATATCATTTTATAATGCCTTGGTAAGCCCACACTTGGAATAATGCATATAATTTTGGTCACCATGATGTAAAAAAGATGTTGAGACTCTAAAGAGAGTGCAGAGAAGAGCAACAAAGATGATTATAAATCTAAATAAATAAATAAATAAATAAATAAATAAGGGGGCTGGAGGCTAAAACATACAAAGAATGGTTGCTGGAATTTGGTATGTTTAGTTTAATGAAAAGATGGACTGGCGATGACATGATAGAGTGTCCTAATGTCTAAGGGGGTGCCACAAAGAAGAAGGTCAAACTATTCTCCCAAAGCACTTGAAGGCAGGATATGAAGCAATGGATAGAAACTAATCAAGGAGAGAAACGACCTAGAACTAAGGAGAAATTTCCTGACAGAACAATTAATCAGTGGAATAACTTCCCTCCAAAAGCTGTGGTGGCTCCAACACTGGAAGTTTTTAAGAAGAGATTGGGCAACCGTTTGTCTGAAATGTATAGTCTCCTGCCTGAGTAGGGGGCTGGATTAGAAGACCTCCAAGGTCTCTTTCAACTCTGTTATTCTATTATTCTTTTATTCTATGTCAATTTTTTTTCCAGAGAAGCAGGAGTCAGGGCTGTGCCCCAGAGGGAGACATCAACATCAGTTCCTTCTTACATTTGCCTTTTTTCTAATGTTAAGTTTTTCTCCCAAAATGTTAGAACTTGGATCACCCATTGAACTAAATGTCAGGCTATTGAAGACAACTATTAAGGAGAACTCCACACCATCAGCAACACTGACAGGGCAAGCTACTGTATATAGAGAGCAAATCCCACTTCTTTTTAGCACGGAAGAGGTTATCTAGTTGGGTAATGATACATCTGCAAACAACCAAACTTAAAGAGCACCACAGACTCCATGAAAGACTGATATATATAAAAAACCTTACTCACACAATACACTATTAAATTATTACCATCTGATTCCATGATGGGCATCAATTTATATAGTTTTATCGGGGTTCAAAAGAATTGGAATATTCTGGCATCAAACTAATATTAGGAAATACTAGTGCATGAGTTATTATTTTTATATCACCTCATTTTTTTTACCAAGGGCAGCACAGAAGGAGATATTCAGAGGAACATTTTGAAGTTTCAATCAAATCAAATCAAAATTTATTTATCACACACACAATCATACATGGTACAAAATGCAGTGAAATGTGTATGCAACTGCTCATGACCATACATAGTAGAGCAAGAGGTACTAGTATAGACAGGGTAGGAGAATAAGTTAGAGGCTGATAGAGAGGGGTAGATTATGGGAATACTGTTTAGTTCTGGGTTGTTATGGTTTATGGTTTAGGGTCCATATTGCCTGTGAGAAGAAGCTTCTCCTTAGTCTCTCTGTGTTGGCTTTCAGGGAGCAGAAGTGTCTTCCTGACTGCATCGTGGCAAATAGTCCGTTGTTGGGGTGGCTGGGGTCCATCATTATCTTCTTGGCTGTGGTTTGGCATTGTTTGTCATATATGGAGTGCAGTTCCGGGAGCTTGGTGCAGATGATGCACTCTGCTATGCACACCATCCTCTGTAGGGCTTGTCTGTCCTGTGTGGTGCTGTTTCCAAACCAGGTAGTGATGTTGCCCATCAGTGTGCTTTCTACTGTGCAGGGATAGAGGTTACTGAGCACTTTGGGGGGCAGTCTGAAGTCTCTTAGTTGTCTAAGATGGTATAGATGCTGCCGGGCCTTTCTCACCACAATGTCGATGTGTCGGGTCCATGTCAGGTTCTGTGAGATGTGGACGCCTAGGTATTTGAAGTAGTCCACTCTCTCCACTGGGCTCTTGTTGATGATGGAGGTCTGGTATGATCTTTTCTGCTTTGTACTATAGTCCACTATCAGCTCATTTGTCTTGCTGATGTTGAGGAGGAGGTTGTTTTCCTGACACCAGTTCTCCAGGTTCCTAATCTCATCTAGGTAGGCCGTCTCATTGTTGTTGGAAATAAGGCCCACCACGAAGGTGTCATCAGTGAATTTGATGATGGTGGTGGAGTCTGTAGTGGCCGTGCAGTCATAATGTATAGGGAGTATAGCAGGGGGCTCAGAACGCAGCCTTGGGGTGCTCCAGTGTTGAGGGTAAGTGACTTTGAGATATGCCCATCCATCCTTATGGCCTCTGTTCTCCCAGTCAGAAAGTTGGAGATCCACCTACATAGGGGTGGGCTGAGGCCCAAGTGCTTCAGCTTGCTGGTGAATGTGGAGGGGATTATGGTGTTGAATCTGAACTATAGTCCTGAACTGATAAATTTCAATATTATCTGAAATTTATCAATTTTACGAAGGTTGATGCTTTGGATATTTTTTTCATATAATAGTACAATAATAATAACCAGAATGACAATAAATAATAATTGAATTAATCTGAATATTTTAAAAATTCCCCAAAGAAATGTTTAAGATGAGAGATACTAGGGTTTATTAAAGAAAAAAAAATTAGCACAGATATTACTTGCATTTTAAAATATCACCAAGAGAGGGCAGAATTCAATGTTTGTAGAAGAAGAAAGCATTTCAGTGTTTCTTGTCATTTGCAAATCCTCCTTAGCCATATTGCAAGTATGCACAAGTAATATGGGTTTCCCAGCTGCATTCATCTTTGTTTCTACAAGAATTTGTGTAGTGTCGAAAGGGCATTTGCATTCACTAAGGCTGAAAAAATTTGCTCTGAACACGAAAAGCTGAGAAAAATGTAACGAAGCATCCAAATTTAACCAGCTGCATACAAATAATGCCAAATGATAGCTTCTTCTAATGAATGCAGCTCATTAAGTTTGCATCACTCTATGATATATTTTGTGTCTGACTTTCTTTAGCAGAGAAATAAATTCATTCAACCTATATAACTTCAGTATTTGGGCTGAGGAAATTTAATGTAATACAGAACCCTGCCTATTCATGGAGCTTTTCTTGGTAAAGGACACCGAGGCTCAAATGACATGTGATAAGAAAAATGCTGTGACAACAATGGCAAACATATTTTTTCTTATAGATGAGCAGCTGCAAGTTGTGTGCATATGTGTGATTGCATGTGTTTAAGATTGTGATACATATCACACATACACATAGAGAAGCACACATACACAGGTAACTATGTTTGGATCAGCCTAGTACTTTGATTTTTCTTGGCTGTCTGATTCAATTGACATATTCTTCCTCCTTCACTCCAGAAGAAGATATATGGATACACCAAAATCCTAGATCTATTTATGGAAATTCATTTCTTTAATTTAATGGGTCTTAATTCATAGGTCGTGCATAGGACTCTACAAACATTGGACGTGGAAGGGCTATGTGGACCCACTGCCAATGTGGGTAGGAATGCTGCTGGGGATGCAGAGAATGGATTGGAGTTTTCTGGAAAAATAGGATCCTCTCTTGGTTCTGGAAACTCCTCCAGATGCCTGATCTACCAGAATAGGATAATGGAGCCTACCTTCACAAGGTGGGTAGGGTCTTTTCATTAAAGCAAGACAGGAAAGCTTCCCCCTCCCCCTCCGTAAAGGTAGCCTGTATTACCCCATCCTTGGCTATCAGGCATTTGATTTCTAAATCCACTGCTGTAGCCATCTGTCCAAAGTGACCTTTTCCCCTCAAGTCTCTTGAACACAACCATCCCAAAGCCATTGGTAGATTCACCAATCATTCCCCGTAACTTCCCCTGCAGTACACATTTCACTGCATTTCGTATGTGATGCATAAAATTTGATTTGATTTAAATTGTTAGCATCACTCTGACTTTGTTAAGGAGGCCGAGCAGAGACAGGCTATGTTTACACACACACTTCATGACACCTTTGAAGTGGAAGACAACGTGTTAAAGTGGGAGTTAAAACATGCCCTGACTAAACATTTCTCTTGATTCTTATCCATTTGACTTCTGCTTTTTTTTAATTCATAGTTATTCTTTCGTATTTTGAAAACCACTTGATACAAATAATGTCTGTTTCCCACTATTATTGACTACATCTAAGGCTGTATTTTACTGATTACATATTCACATTGAGAATAACGATATGAAATGCATGCTTGATACCCAGAATCAAATCCAGAATGCATTTTAATTCCTGCTGTTTTACACCATTGGAAACCATAAAAGACCAGATTAGGGACAGATTGCCATGGAGGAAAATCTATCTAGTCCCAAAGCTCAGAAGACTAAATCTCTGGTCCTAGTAACTGATCCAGATTGGATCTTGCAATATTATCCTGGAACATGTATATTTGCCTTTTTTCATAAAAATCTATTTATGCAGTCACTATGAGTTGATACCAACTTAATGGCATTTAATCAGTCGATGCTTCTTTTAAAGGTAAAGCATTCAAAGGAAGTTTGCCTTACAAGATGCTAAATGTGACTAAACTCAGCATTAAAACTAGAATACCCCAGATGATAAAATACTAGTTTGAATTAAATGCCAAATAAAATCCAGAGTAAAATTAGAGAAAAAGCTACAATAAAGGAATAGAGATTTAGCAAGTGTGCTTGATCAATGCATTCACAGCATCACCCAACTCACCTTCAACCAATGTGGTTTCATTAAAGAATATGGAACAACTGATGCTAACTTTGCTGCCCATCAACTGATAAACATTGTAAGAAGAGACAACAACTACACACGGCATTGCACTACACTGCCTGGAGAAGGCATTTGATCGCATCCCACACTAACTGATCTGATATGCCTTCCGGGATCATGAAGTACCTGAACCACTCATTGACTGGGTCAAAATGCTATACAAGAACACCAGCAGCCAAGTGTGATGCCTAGCTGGCCTCTTCAACAGATTCCCAGTGACAGTTGGGGTACACCAAGGCTCAGCACTGTCACCACTTTTGTTTATACCGGTCATGGATACCATCATGCATGACCTGGACTATGCTCTATGCTGATAATGTTATGCTTGCTTCTACTACCAGAGGTAAACTACAGCAGCAAGTTCAAACATGGAATGATCAACTCAACCATTTTGGACTCTGTCTCAACATCAAACAAACTGAGTACTTAGAAACTGTCACCACCCCTGGAATGCTTCAAATCAATGGAGAAAATCTAAAGAAGGTAGACATTTTTTGGTATGTGGGATTCCACCTCCAAGGCAATGGTGTCATCAATGGCATGGTGTGAGCAAGGGTGAATGAAGCCTAGATGCATTGGCAAGAACTCACTGGTGTGTTATGTGACAGATGAATGCCAACCATCTTAAATCTAAGATTTACAAGACAACCAACCTCCTGGTTGCACTGTATGGCACTGAACGCTGGGCAGCAACAACAGGGTATGAAAACTATCTCCATACCATGGAAATGCGAATGCTCCATTGGATATCGGGCATTTCCATTCTTGACCCCATCACAAATGACACCATTTTACAACATTTTGGTGAGAGAAGGCCAGCTCTGCTGGTATGGACATGTCCTGAGAGCAGCACCTTCCACCCTTACCAAGACTGCCTACCAACTAGAAGTCAGTGGCTGGCGACCTTGCGGGCACCTAAAACAGAGATGGCAAGACACCATCAACAAAGATATGCAAACTGTGGGCCTGTGCCATGGAGATGCAGCTCACTGTGCAAAGTGGCACTCAGTGTTCCGAAAAGTGGACCCTGCACTTGCAAGAATACAGGAGGAGGAAGGAGGAAGAAAGAAGGAAGGAGGAAGAAAAGGAGGAGGAGGAATAGTAATAATAGTAATAGTAATATAACAACAACACTACTACTACTACTACTACTAATGTGTACAGGATTGGGGTGGGTGGGTCCAATAAACTTCCACTTGTACGACATTACATTTTTTAAATTCCAAAATCTTCTTTCGGACCTTTTGCTCTTCTGTAACTTTTCAAAATCCAAGTTTTAATAATCTTTTTGCTGTTTATTAAAAACATTTAAGTCCTTAAATATGTATTTAAAACTTATTTCACCAAGGATTGAAGGAAACTGACCCAGTGCTGTAAAACCTATCAATCCAAAGGTTCCCAATAGCTGACAAACAGCTAACAATATTCAATGGATGGAAATTAATCAAGGAGAGAACCAACTTAGAAATAAAAATAAATTTCCCGACAGTTAGAACAATTAATCAGTGGAATGACTTACCTCCAGAAGCTGTGGATGCTCCAGAACTAGAGGTTTTAAAGAGGAGACTGGACAACCATTTGTCTGAAATAGTATAGGGTTAATTTCCTATAGGGTGTTGGATTAGAAGACCTCCAAAGTCCCTTGCAACTCTGTTAGTTTGATAAGAAAAAGAAGTATGTGAACCCAGTGTCCTTTTTGAAGGCACTGACCATGGTCTGAGCAAGATAGTTATTTCTTCATCTCCCATAGCTCTAAACCCACTAGAGACTCCTATCTTATGGTCTCCTCACAACGACCATTTATATCAGGAGTGTCAAACTCAATTTCATTGGGGGCTGCATTTGACCTTGGGGTGGCATGGGGGTATGGCCATTCAATGACACTCATGTTGGACCACCTGTCAGCAAAGTTACTCAGCAAGCACTCTGGCAGCAAAAACGCGCTTCCCAAGCTCTGTTTTCTGCTACAACAGCCTCCCGCAACCCTCGGCCAGCAAAAATGGCTGAGCTCCGAAAAAGGCCTCCCGAGCTACATTCTCACTGACAGAGGTACCACAAATCAATCTTTCATTGTTTCCAGGGAAGCCCTGCAGGCCGGATCAAAGCTATATCAAGTCCTCTCATTATTTAGAGAGGAATTATGAAAAGTCAGTCTATTGACTCACTCTTCATTCCGCCATGGTTGTTGGCTCTCCTTTTAAGGTATTGCATTTTATGTCATATCTATACCAACAACATTTGCATTGAAAACATGGGGAGAAAATATCAATAGCACTTAGATTTATATACAGCTTTACAATGCTTCACAGTCCTCTCTAAGCAGTTTACAGAGTCAGCATATTGCCCCCAACAATCTGGATGCTCATACGCTTTTATGGTTGGTTTGATTTAGAATTTTAACATAAAGTAAAAGTAGGTGACCTACATTAAGGGAAATAAAGGAGGTGGAGACATGAGAAGTTCACTTAATTTCTAAATCTAATTAGTTACTTAGAGATGTGATTATATCTGTCTGGCCATTTTTTAACCAATTCAAATCTTTGAACAAATCCTACAATTTGTGATGTAGGAAACAAGTTTATTTTTCTTCATTAAAAGGAATAGAAAATGCAGAAATTGTACATACATTATGCAAATTAAGCCTCTAAACCTTGGTGCTTTGCAAGCATTTCTACTTTTGTCTTTTTTATAATTAATGTTTTTCTTAATAATATGTTATTTTAAATCCATTTTAGATTTGGCTTGAAATTTGTAATCAGTAATCAAGATAAGCTTGGCAAATGCTGTGTAACTTTCTTATTTTGTTGTTGTCATTGGCTTTTATTCCTGATTTTCAATTTCCAAAAATTAAATTTACGGGGTTCCCCCCCCCCCCCGCAAATATATGAAATGAGGGAAGAGTCATATTGAATAATAATTGAAATCTCTTTTCTTTTCTTTCTCAAAGTAGAGAGATAATTGGTTTTGCTCCAGATTGCGAATACCATACTACAGTATATGCCTGTTGAATGAAAAGCTTTGTTTCTGTATGTTTCTACCCAGAAAGTTATATTTCTTCTTCTGTCAGTTCAGAAAGCTTGGTTGAATTAGATAAGCTTAATTAGAAATATATAAGGACACTAGTCTTTCAGGATATTCCTTTCCAATGGACAAAGGAGCTTTATTAGATGTAAAAAAAGACAGAAAGGGAGATAAATATGTTGAGTGGTGGCCTTCAGAACTGTTGCTGGCTTCAAAAAAAAAAAGTAGATGTATGTGTTTAATGACATGGTGGAACCATAATTGTATTGAAATATGTGGCAGAGCATTGTGTTGCTAACTTGTGGCTCAAGCTAGACCACCGGTGCTTTCCTCTGTAATAGTTTTCCTTGCTAATCATTTACTCCCAAGTAAGGTATCTTTTTAATAAAAGATAATAGCAGCAATAGTCTATAATAAAAAATAAAAAATAGAGAAAACTGAAGGAATCAAGATGCCTTATGGAAATAACATCAAGAGTCTGGATTAAGAAGATCACTACAAATATCTGGGCATCTTCAAACTGAACACGCCAAGCACAATGAACTCAAGAAGTAAGTTAGTAATGAATACATCATGAGATGAAGAGGATATTAAAGTTGAAACTCAGTGTAGGAACTACCATCAAGGCAATGAACACCTGGATAATTCTAATCATTAGATACAAAGCTGGAATAGCAGACTGGCTTCAAGCAGTATTGGGATGTCCTGGTTGGGAAGAGCAGAAAAATGACACCAACCAATCATGCCCTTCATTCACATAGCAATGTTGACAGAATCTACTTAACAAGAGGTTTAGATGGGCATGAACTGTTGCAAGAACACCAGAAGAAAAGGCATTGGAAGATTATCTGAAAGTCAGTTAAGAAGATGCACTGAATGCCATGAAGGCTTACTGAATACCAGAGAGACCAAACTGGCTTACAAGAAAGACAAAATTAAGAATAGAAAAGAGACCTGGCAATGCAAAGTATGGTAAGTACATAAAAAAACTAGCAGGCAGAGCAGGTAACAACAAAACCTGGCAATAGATAAAAACAGGAAAGTTGAAGAGAAAGTCAGAGGGGCTAATTCCGACTGCATAAAACCAAGTCTTAAAAACAAATACATATAAAACTAGTATTTAGAAGATAGCAAGAGACAGCAAATGCCATGTCTGTAAAGAAGCTGAAGAAATGGTGGACCATTTATGTGCTGTTGCAAGATGATTGCACCAACTGATTACAAACAATGGAATGACAGTGGTGCATTGAAATAATTACAAGAAATAGCATTTGCATGCAGGCAAGAATTGGCAGTACCACACAACAGACGAAGTAATAGAATTGAAGATGCTAAAATGCTCTGGGACTTTAGAAATCAAACAGACAACCCCCTGCCACATAACATATCAGAATTAACAACTATTGATAAGAAAGACAAAAAAGACTGGATACTGGATGTGGTATTTGAAGAAGCAGAATAGACAAGAAAGAACCTTAACATCATCAAACAACATCTGTTTTCTTTTTCTTATCAATCTGATAGGTTGATAAAACTGCCAAATTCAGTCTAATCATCTGGCCGAGTGTGTGACTAACCATAATAAGAATTCATTTAATAATCATTGAAATAAAGAAAATCACTAAGTCACAAAAGGATGGTCCCATCTGGACACCTTTTCTCATATTTATCTACATACCCAATCAGATTGAAAGGTCAATTTCATCCAGGCCCTATTTATTTACAGTAAGAGTGCTATCTCAGAAAACCTAGCAAATACAAGTATTTTCAATTACTGTCCTATTTTGGAATTCCCTTCCAGGCCTGTCTTAAAGCATGGCCCTGATGGGCACTTGCCCATGGGCCCCATGAGCATAGGGGCCAATAAAATAAATATATGTTTAATTTTATCAACCATTTACATTTTTATTCCTTTGAGTAGTTGTTATAGGGGCCCCAGTATATTGCTTTACCCAGGGCCCAAAACGCTGTTAAGATGGCCCTGTTCCCTTCCCTATGAAAATCTGGTCTATACCTTTCCTGTTGGGTTTCAAAAGCCCCTGAAGTTAAGCCTTTTAATTTAATCCAGGAGCAAGGCAGATTATGAAAGTTAGTTAGATTAGCAAGCACATGCTTAATTATTTTTCATTAATTATATTTAGTTGGGTGGAATGTTTATTGTTGTTGTCGGGGTTCTTTTTCTGATGATTTTTTTTTTTACTTCTAGCCTCTTAAAGTTTTGGGGAATGGGCAGAATATTAAATAAGTAAATAAACCAATGTTGTCGAAGAAGCTGATTTTGATCTTATCCATGTTGGAACTCACAAATATGTGTTACTAACAGCCTAAGAATAGGAGAAAAGCTGTACCAGTGCAAGATGTCAGTACATTTCTTGGTTCAGCCATAAGGCATCTAAGTTTTTATGCTCTAGTGGGAGTTCTTTGAATTGAGTTAAGGAAGCAAACAGGAATTAATGGAGCTGTTTCAGCTTAGATATATATGGAACCCAAAGGAAGCCCCATTCATCACTCATGTACCTATGTTCTTAGCTAGCTGAAATCACTGGATTGTCCTCAGTTGCCACCCCATGAAGAAGGCATATAACAGAGTAATCTGGAGATTACCAGCAACACAAGTCACCAAAGCCAGGTCTCTCTTCTCTGTAATTAGCAAAGCTGATAAAACACTCTTCCGGCTGGTCATTGGAATTTAATGATTCATGAAATTTTCTTCAGTGGAAATTAAAACTATAGGGATAAGCTGAATCACATTCATGCAATATTATTTCACCTTTGAATAATTGCTAGCATCTCTAACCATAATTTTATGATATTCATTTAATGAAAAATTGGGGTTTTCAATACCGTTAAGGTTTTCAACATGTCCACGTTTTTTCAGAGAAAGACCTAAACTCACAGACATGAATCCTCATATACTGTAATATTTGAGGATTCTTATAGACTGTGTGCTACATTAAGAGTTACCAGTAAATCAGTGTTTTTAACCAGCATTTCCTGAGGAAAAAAATGAATTTGGACTGATGTGACATAAATCTTCCTAAGTAAGAATAAAGTCATTTGAATTCATGTATAGATTGTATTTGTTGTATTTATTTAACTTGAACATTAAAAAAGCAATGTTTTTGAATGTTATTTTAATGCAGATTTCAGTTGATATTTTCCTTCTGTTATTTTCCTGTGTCAAGTCAAGTCAAGTCAAGTCAAGTCAAGTCAAGTCAAGTCAAGTCAAGTCAAGTCAAGTCAAGTCAAGTCAAGT
>JAEANM010016777.1:0-13165 GCA_017656035.1 Myanophis thanlyinensis
TTGAATCTCCAAAGACCTACGCAAAGGTCCTCTTTGTAGACTTTAGTTCAGCATTCAACACCATCATTCCAGACATTATTTTAATGAAACTAAACCAACTGTCTGTACCTGAACACATGTAAGTGGATCATAAGCTTCCTAATAGACAGGAAGCAGTAGGTGAAGCTAAGCACATCAGATACCTGTACAATTAGCACAGCCCCCCCCCCACAAGGTTGTGTGCTCTCTCCTCTTCTCTTGATATACCAATGACTACACCTCAAAAGATCCATCTGTTAAAGTACTAAGTTTGCAGATGTTACAACAGTGATTGGTCTCATTTGAGACAACAATGAATCCGCATACAGACGGGAGGTTGAACTACTAGCCTGGTGGTGCAATCGGAACAATCTGGAACTGAAAACCACACTCAAAACAGTAGAAATGGTGGTAGATTTTAGGAGAAATTCTCCCATACTACCACCTCTTACAATACTAGACAACACAGTATCGACAGTAGAATCCTTCAAATTTCTAGGTACTAGCATATCACAAGACTTAAAATGGACACCTAATATCAAAAATGTCATCAAAAAAGCACAACAAAGAATGTTCTTTCTGCACCAACTGAGAAAGCTTAAACAGCCCAAGGTGCTGCTGATCCAGTTCTACAGAGGAATTATTGAGTCAGTCATCTGCCCTCTATAACTGTCTGGTTTTGTTCTGAAAACCAACAAGACAGACACAGACTACAGAGGATAATCAGAACTGCAGAAAAAACAATTACTACCAACCTGCCTTCTATCGAGGACCTGTATATTGCATGAGTCAAAAAGAGGGCTGGGAAAATATTTAAGGACCGGTCACATCCTGGACATAAACTGTTTCAACTCCTACCCACAAAACGATGCTATAGGGCACTGCACACAAGAACAACTAGACACAAAAACAGCTTTTACCTTAATGCCATCACTCTGCTAAACAAATATTGTTTAGCAATACCTCAACACTGTCTAATTATTTAACTCTGCACTACTATTATTCTCATCATTCCATCACCCACCTACCCCACTATGACTATAACTTGTTGCTTGTATCCTTACAATTTATATTGATTATTCTCTCCTCGTATGATCTGACTGCTTATTTGTACCCCATGACTATCATTAAGTGTTGTACCTTATGATTCCTGCCGTATGTACCATTTCCTTTAATGTACACTGAGAGCATATGCACCAAAGACAAATGTCTTATGTGTCCAATCACACTTGGCCAATAAAGAATTCTATTCTATTCTATTCTATTCTATTCTAGTCTATTCTATTCTATTCTATTGAAGTATTTTTCTATGAAATGTTAACTGATCAATGGTGTATCGTCTTTCCTAAATCCATCTTGCTCTTTTATAATTATGTATTAACTAAAGCCCATGGACATCAAAAGTTGCCCATCTGCCTGTAAAATTGTGCTTCCTTCTTCTTTCATTTCTAGAAGCATATTCATTGGTTGGCTTGAACAATAATTAACTATAAGATAGCAAACTAAGAAACTGAAGCATTTTTCCTTTCCTCAGCATATGTGAATGGTGTTAACACATTAGAGAAGGAGCAATGATCCATAGGCACCTGCTGTTAGCCCTTCACCTATCTGACTAAATCCTAATAAACCTATATCATTTGGAAGTAGGTAGGATGTTTTTGATGCAAGTACCAAACAAACATTATCATAATTTGTTTTCATAATGGTAATGCTGGCAAAATCTCTATTCTGTTCTTGGTACATCTTTGTGGAAATTATAAATTAAGTGGATGGAACAGTTCTGGATTTCTTTTAAATTTTTTAATTTCTTGTTTTTTTCAGCAAGCAAGATAATTTTAGCATACTATAATATTACTGCTTCCTAATTAAAACGTAAGTTGTTGCTGTTGTTTTTAATTCCAGTGGCTAAACTTTAATTGCTTGTGGATTTTTTAACTTAATTATTGTCAGCTTACATTGATAAATTTTGTTTTAGTTAGTTACCTCCTGCCTTTATTATTTTTATAAATAACTCAAGGAATTGAACATTTTTAATATTCTTTGTCCTCCTATTTCCTAGTGAGTTAGTTATGATTTTTAAACTCTGGAAGCCTTGTTAAAGAATAAGATACTAATATATGTAAGAGGTATTTATATTTTATATCCTCTTGATCTCTGGATTTTTCTTCTTCTTTTGCACATATGTGTATCTCTATGGGATATGCTTTAATAGTGATCTATTTAGTCATACAGATAGGCCAATCCAAGGCACTTATTTGACCATAATATAACTTACTTCAGAGGTAGGCTGCTACTGGTTTGCATTGGTTCTCCAGAATCGCTGTTCTCTAGAACTGCTGTTCACCCTGCTGATGCACAACTGTGTAACAATGCACAGTTTGAACCACATCATTAAGTTCACTGATGACACAACTGTGGTAGGTCTCATCAGCAAGAATGAGTCAGCATACAGAGAGGAGGTAGAGAAGTTAACAGACTGGTTTAAAGCCAACAATCTATCTCTGAATGTAGACAAAAATAAAAGAGATGGTTGTTGACTTCAGGAGGACACAACATAACAGCTCCCCACTGGCTCCTCTGTGGAGATCGTAGGAGCACCAATTCCTTGGTGCTGGTGGAGAATCTCACCTGGTCCTACAACACTGGTTCCATAACAAGAAATGCCCAGTAGCATCTTTACTTTCTGAGGAAATAGAGGAAAGCACAGCTTCCACCACACATCCTCACAACCTTCTACATAGAGACCATCGAGAGCAATTTGAGCAGCTGCATCACTGCCTGGTTTGGGAATTGCACTGTTTTGGATTGCAAGACCCTACAGCGAATAGTGAAGATGATGGAGAATATCATCAAGGTCGTTCTTCCCTTTGTCATGGGCATTTACACCACAAGCTGCATCCATAAAGCCAAAAACATTGTGACTGACTTCCCCCTCATACACACTTTTCACTCTCCTGCCACCTGGAAAGAGGTACAGAAGCATTTAGGCCTGCACATCCAGACTGTGTAACAGTTTCTTTCCACAGGCCATCAGACTCCTCAACACAAAGAAACTGGAACTATAAATACTTTGTGTATTTATCATTTTTTATAAATTTTTAGTTTAGAGTTATGTGTAGTTCTGTGTCCTACTGTTTTCAATCTATGTTGTCTTATGTAGCACCTTGGTCCTGGATGCTACGTCAGTTTTGTTTCACTGTGTAATGTACCGTACTCTATATTGTTGAAATGACAATAAAACCTATTTGACTTGACTTGACTTGACCAGATGTTAATTTTTTGAGCAGTTTGGAGAACCAGTTGTTGTAAGAAATCTTTTCTTACTTTACAGGGATAATCCTGCAAGGAACACATTGTAGTGTGCCTGTATTTCTAGCCTAATCGTTCTTTGAAAATACCCATGTATTTTATTCTTCCTATATCATAAGAATGATATCCCAATTGTAGGTCATGCCCTTCTAGTGTTAATAGTCTTACATCCCTCAAGTCTACCCACTCTTTCATCCACATAAGTACTACAGATTGATAGTATAGTTCAACATCTGGAAGTCCAAAACTCCTTCTATTTTTAGCATCTTGTAATGGTTTTAACTTTATTCTAGCTCTTTTCCCCTGCCATATATAGCTTATTACCATTTTATTCAAGTCTTCAAAATATTTTTTATCCAATTTTATTGGTATTGCTTGAAATAAATATAGTAGTTTCAATAGGATGTTCATTTTTATAGAAGCTATTCGACCTATCAACGATAGCTGTAAATGTTTCCATTTTTTCAGATCTACCTTGATTGATTATAACAGTTTATAATAGTTATCTCCTTTAATTGTTACATAGCTTGCTGTTAAAGCAATT
Organism: Myanophis thanlyinensis; assembly: GCA_017656035.1. Lineage (NCBI taxonomy): Eukaryota > Metazoa > Chordata > Lepidosauria > Squamata > Homalopsidae > Myanophis > Myanophis thanlyinensis. Next base: position 3,872 of record JAEANM010016777.1, read on the forward strand.
ACTAAATATTTCACTGTTTTCACTATCTGGATGTCCATGTCATTCATTAAGTCTGGTTTTTTGTGTGTGCAATAGTTAATTCTTAACCAACATCTTAGACTTTTATCTGTTTATTTTTAAACCAGCCATATCACCATATTCCTCTATCTTTTCTATCAGTTTAAATCCTGATTTTAGGGGATTTTCTAGGATGAAGATTAAATTGTATGCAAATGCCTGTAATTTATATCGTTTTTTTATCTCCATCCCCTCAATTTTGTCATCTTGTCAAATATTTCTGTTTAGCACTTCCAAAGTCAGGATAGTAAGGGGGACAATGGGCAACCCTGCCTTGTCCCTTTTTTAATATCGAACTTTTCTGTCATGTCTCTGTTCACCATCACCTGTGCTGTTTGAAGTAGATAGCCTTAATCATGTTAATGAATCTCTCCCCAAAATCCATTTCTTCCAATTGTAAAAACATATATTGCCAATTCACATTATTAAAGGCTTTCTGTGCATCCAGAAAGAGCAAAACCATTTGTCTTCCTGGGTGAGCTTCATAGTATTCCAAAGTATTTAATATCATTCTCACATTATTTTTAATCTGCCTTTTGGAGAGAAATCCATTTTGGTCAGAATGTATAAATTCATTCAGGAATCTTTTCAATCTTTCTGCAATTATTGATACATATATTTATAGTCCACATTTAGTAATGATATATATCTATAATTCTTTATCCGTTGGCGATCTAAATCTTCTTGCAGTATAAGTGTTATACATGCTTCAGTCCATGAGTCTGGTACCTTCGCTTCCAGCAAGACATCATTAAACAGGTCCAACATTTGCAAGCTAAAGCATTTTGCAAAGTTTTATAAAGTTCAGCTGGTAATCCATCAGGTCCTGATGTTTTGTCATTTTTTTTGATCCATCATCGTGATCCATTCTGTCAGCATCATTTCGCTGCTTCTAGTACCTTGGGTAAATTGGCTCTTTTTAAATATTGTTGTATATTTTCTTCTGGAACTGCCACTTTATCATATAGTTCTTCATAATAACTTTGAATCACTTTCTTTTTCTCATCGTTTTGCAGCTGGGTTATTCCTTCTTTATCCTCTAGATTATGTATCCGGTTTTTTTGTCGTTCTTTTTTCAACCTATAGGCTAGCCCTGGTTTGTTTGCATTTTCAAAAACGTTTTGCTTAATGCTTTTGGTTTTTTGTGCCAGTTCCATTTTATCTCATAGGCCGATTTTGGGTTTTATCACCTCCATTTGGTATTTAACATTCTTCTTTTGTGGATCTTTTTGTAATTCTACTTCCATTTTTTTATTCCCATTCAAGCTCCAGTCTACCCGGTCTTTTCTTTTTCTTTTTCCCCTATATGCTATTGCTAGTCCTCTGATGTATGCTTTGACAGTGTCCCATACATTTTGAGCTGACATGTCCTCTACTCTGTTCTCTTTTTTAAAAAAATCTAGTTCCGAGTCCATAGTCTGAACAAATTCTTTATCTTTTAAAAGAGCTCGATTTAATGTCCATCTCCACCTTTTCTTTTGACCTTTCCACTTAAATTTCACTGCATTATGGTCTGTCCATGTGCTTATTTCTATTTGGTGTTCTGGACAATATTTTTTAATTCACCTGTCATCCATATCATATCTATTCATGACCACAATTTGTGTCAGTTTGAATAATATGTAAATCTTTTTTCCTTGGGATGTATCTCTCTCCATACATCTAAAAGCGTTAATTCTTCTTCATTTTCAAAAAGGTCTTTAGAAAAGTAGTCCTTGTTGCTTTGGTTAATTTGGAAGTTTGGTGGTTCAGGTCCTTGTCCACTATAGAATTAAAGTCCCCTAATATACATATATTTTCATTCTCCAATTCACTCACTCTTTTGTATAATCTATCATAAAAATGGTCTTGTTTCACATTTGGGGCATAAATCCCTATTAGAAGAATCTGTTTTGAGTCAAAAAGTATCTCCAACGTCAAAATCCTTCCTTCTTCATCTGCGAAAATCTGTTTCACTTTAATATCTTCCTTTACATAAAAGACTACTCCCCTCTTCTTTTTTTTTGTGAAGCTAGGGATACAAATTTTTTGCCTAATTTTGCACAGTCCAATAATTTCTCATGTTGTTTAATAATATGCACACCCTTCTAAGCAAATTACGTCCAGGTGTAATTTCCCCAATTTATTAAAAATCTTATTTTGTTTAGCTGCCGAATTTAGTCCATTTATATTAATTGATATCAGATTCAGATCTTCTTCCATGTTTTAGCTGTGTAAATAGATTTAATTGTCCTAGTTAATCAGACTTCTCTCGCTGATCTTTGTGTCTTAGGTATAGCTCCTTGTTGTTCCAATTTTCCATTTTTCTCTCCTACCCTCTCTAATTCTATCTATTGTATGCTACCTCCTGCTGCCTTCTATCTGCTGCAATACACCCCCTACTACTGCCTCATCTTGTTTAACACTCTCTTCTCTTTGTATTTGTATTTCTCTCTCATGTCCTCTAGGGTGGTAAAAAAATAATCAAGTAATTTCTTGGCCTTTTCTACTGAGTCCAATCTAAGCCTTTGTTCTATCTATGTCACCAAGATACCATCTGGAATCAGCTATCTAAAATTCACTTCATGTTTCACCAGTAGTTTTGTTAAAAATTGGTAGTGTTTCCTTATCTCTCTTACTCTTCCTGGAATCTGCTTTAAGACTATTATTTCTTTCCCTTTGTATTTCAGTGGATCATCACTTACTCTTTGTAGTATTAAAGATTTCATTGTTTTCTTTGTAAATTTCATATGCACCTCTCTTGGCAGCTTATTCCTAGTTGTATGCACTCTATAGATTTCATCAATTTCATTCATCACTCCATCTGTGGTACTCTCCAAGAATGGTGCCAGCATCTCCACCATTATGTCTACTAACTTTTCACCTTTTTCTTCTGCCATATTTTGGAATCTCAAATAATACTCAGCTTTATCCATCTCTAAAAATATAATTGTCCTTTAGTGACTCTGACCAATTGCTGAACAGCTACCATCCATTTCATCCATCCTTTGTCAATTCCGTCTTCTCTTCCATTTTCTGTATCCACTGCTCATTTTTGGCCATTAGTTGTTGAAAATTCTCTAGTTTGTCATCTATCTTTCCCATTCTATCCTTCACATCTTTCATTTCTACTCTCATCTCTTCCTGCATTGATTCAATTGATTGAAGCATCATCCTCATCTCCAGCAGCCACACACTTGGTTGCTGAAGGAGAAGATCCAACATTTTCTGGCCCACTGGACTAGATGTTGCTGATGAGGCCACTGAGGATGATGCACATGCTGACTTCTTCATTTTTCCAAAATATTATGTTCTATTATAGATATTATAAATGTAATCCATTTATGAACCAAAAAAGGCCAAAAATATATAATCCAATCAAAAATTAACAGGAAAAGCAGAGAGAGAAAAGGCAAAAAATAGCCCTTTGCAACAGAGAAAAGAATTTTATCACCCTGGCTTGAGATGAATTAAAAAAATAAAACAACAAAAACACACAACCAAAGCAAAAACCATCCAAATCTATCAAAATCCAATTTGTAATCCAAATTGGCCCACTGATTCCTGCTGTAATCTCCAACAAGCTTCAAATCACCTTCATGGGAAGTATAGTGCAGCAGGCAAGAAGGCTGTGTATGTTTTAAAATATTGCTTCTGCTTAATTTATTTGGTCTGCTTCAATTGTTTATGTTCCATTTCAGTAGCTTTGCTGACTTTGAAAAGGCTCAATACATGTCTCTCTGTCCTTTGTGCTTTATTTATTTTTATTTTTTTATTTTATCAAGATTTATATACCGCCCCCTCTCCCAGGGAACTGTTTGATAACAGCAAACAATGTAATCAGCAGCTGTCTTTCAAGGTCAGAGTTTCACGGAATTTCCCACAGCTTTCACTTCTTAAAACTTCCTCTGACCTCTAGATGGTGCTGCTGCACTGTTTCTCTCTTCAATCCTCTATTTCAAAGTCAATTCAATTCAATTCAATCCTTTATTATCAATGCACAACATGTGTGCAGTGAAATTGAGTGAGCCTCCATCAGTACAATCACACAAAGCAGAGAAACACAGAATACATTCTGATACAGAATACATCTCCAGACTTATAAACAAATCCCTAACCCCAGGAAATGCCTGGGCTGGCTCATTTGCACATACATTTCCACATAAAGATATACAGTATATACATATATGTATATTTATACACACAAACACATTATTCCACCAATATGTACATGTTGCTCATTGCACTGTCACTGTGAGTCTGTTGTATTAAATCTAGTCATGGTGTTATGTGGCATTTAGAAGTCAGACAGCCCATGGGTAGAAGCTGTTTTTCAGCCTATTTGTCCGGCTGGCTATGCTTCTGTATCTCTTGCCCGATGGTAGGAGTATAAAGAGATGCTGTCCAGGGTGAGAGTCATCCCTGAGGATTTTTCTCATTCTGTTGAGACAGCGGGATCTGGCTATTTCCTCCAGTGGGGTTGTGGGACAGCCCATAATTTTTTGTGCTTGCTTATCACCCTCTGTAGAGCCTTCTTGTCCATGGTTGTTAGTCCAGCGTACCATACTGTGACACAATATATGAGGATGTTTTCTATTGTGAATAGAATAGAGAACCACCAGGGCTGAGACCCACTTCACTGTAAAAACTAACATGATGGAACTGGATTTATACAAGTAAATAGACAATCAGAAGCATGGCCTCGGGTTTATTGTTTCACCACAAGGTTTCACCATTTGGTTTCACCACAGACCAAACAGTGTTTTCTTTAGTTAAAGTACAGGACATTCTGTATATTTATCCTGAGTTTTGATCCTCAGAAATATTTGACTTGGGCCTTTGGCCTATGACAATTTAGCATGGATCATCATTCTTGAAAACAATTCTCCTCATTTCATAATGACAGAGATGAAAAACACAACTAAGAAGTTATCTTAATTTCCATGTGAATTACAGCTGGAGAGTACCATTGTTTCTACCCTACTGTCTTTCCTACATCATCCAAGGTGAGCAATGGACAACCAGAAAAGGTGGTTATACTTTCTTCATACAGCAGACGCAATTACAGGGGAAAAAATTATGGGTGTTTAAAAGGTAAAGATTATAAATTTATCCTATTTCAGAAACTTCATCAAAATAGGATAAAAATAATGGTAAGGAATTGTTTCTCTGAGTGGGTAGAGTTTTGTTGTAAATGCTACCTGAACGTTCTATAGATTCTGATTCTTAAATATAACCTGAAAGTTGAATGGATCTTTTTCTGGTTTATACACTAGATATATAACATTTGGGGGAGGTGTTTTGTCTTTTGCATTTCTGGTTCTTGTGGTAGGTCTGTTTTCCCTTGGCACAAATTCTTGTTCATTCTACCAGACCTTGGGCTCAAGCAAACCATTCTGCTTCAAACATGTCTTCATGAAAGAACAGAGGAAAGCAACCAATAGTGATCATCTACAATTAATCTTTTTTGGGCTAGGTTTACTCATAGCACTAAACAATGGTTCGTGGCTGAACTTGCAGAAGAAACCACAATAGCTGGGATCATACAACTAAATGGAATGGCTGTGTCCAAACAACATACTAACACAGATCAGTTTTGAAGACCTGGTGCTTTATTTGTACAACTTGCTATACTTAATGATAAGTAACTAAGATTGTAGCATAGAATTTAAATGAATGTAATATGTTTAGTTAGTTAATGGATCTTTTTTTATTTTTTTATTTATTTGTCAACATGTACAAGATAACAAGTTCAGATATGAACATGAACATAAACAAAGGAAGTAAATACAAATAAATGGGACAGTAAGACAGGGACGGTAGTCACACTGGTGCGCTTATGCATGCCCCCTTTATGGACTTCTTAAGAATGGGGTGAGATATTGGGCAAAAAATGGAATAAAAATAAATTGCACCTATTTAAATCACTTAAGATTTGCAGAGAATGTTGTTCTTGTCTCACAAGACCTAGAAGACCTACAAAGACACATACAAGAGCTGCCCAAAGCAAGAAAACCATTTGGCTTAAAAATAAGCCTGAAAAGAGCCAGGTTATGTTTAATAAATTCACTAAAGAAAGAATATATATATATATTTGGAAAAGAATTAGATGTAGTAGACCTCTACATATACCTTGGCCAATGGATCTCAATGGAAGGTGATACAATAAAGGAAATTGAATGGTGCATTAAATGCGGTTGGCAGGCATTCAGCAAACTAAGCATACTTTTCCAGAACAATCTCCCCCTACGCCTGAAAAGAAAAGTTTTCAATCAATGCATGCTACCTGCTCTAATATATGCCAGTGAAACATGGCCACTAACCTCACAATCGATACAAAAGCTACAAGTGACACAAAGAGCCATGAAAAGATACATGCTCAGCATTGTGAGACAAGATAGAAAGATCTGCACATGGATTAGAGAACAAATGACAGTTTATGGTATCATCAAGAGAGTTAAAGAACAAAAATGGAATGGGCTGGTCACATAGCAAGAAGAACTGATGGCAGGTGGACCAAGACAGTCATAGAATGGATCTCTCTTGATTAAAAAGTGTCCACGAAAGAGACCTAAAACAAGATGGATTGACGACATTAGCAAATATTATGGGCCCAACTGGCAAAAGAAAGCTCAGGACCATGTTGGTTGGAAACATGCAGAAGAGGCCTTCATCCTTCAATGGATAGACAATGGCTAAAATGATGACGATGATGAGTTCAGTAGAATGTATAAAAATCAAATTGACTATATTATTGCAAAAATGAACTGCCGGAGCTCAATTATAGCACCAAAGATTTGAGCAGATGCTAACTATGGAAGAAGATCATCAACTGCTCACATGCAAGCTCCAAGTTAAGTTAAAGAAGAAGATAGCCAACCAGTTTCTATAGTATGATTTTAAGTGTACACCAACCATTTTCTAAAAGAACATCAGGAAACACTTAGAAACCCTGTATTTCACTGATAAAGAACCAAAGGAATTATGGAATTAATTTAAAGAAGTTGTTAAGGTTGAATGTGAAGAGGGACTACCAAAAGAGTCCTACATGGGAAAAGTAAATTCCTGACATTCAAATTGGTTTTAGAAAAGGCCAAGATATATGAGACATTATTGATATGTGCCATGTATTACTTATAACATAAAAAAAGAAGAAATTGTGTTTCTTGGAGAAAATCTATGCGATCACTATGAATCAAAAATGACTTGATGGCACATAATAATAATCAACACACCATGTCTCTCAAATTCTAAATCTGTAGAGTACTGTCTGTTTGAAAGAATCAGTTCTGTGGGAAAGTATATAGTAATCTTGCTTTTAATGCGTAGATTCTTTATTGCTCAATCTCTCAATTCACTTGCTTATCACCTCTTCAAAGGAGTTATGCTAATCACTGTTTTATTTTCCAACAATGGGAGTTACCAGCATATCAATGTGTGAGAAGCTCAAAAAACCTAGCTTGTTTAATCATGCTTTTTGAATAAATCACAATTACCATTGAGATACAAAGCCATAATGGCTTTACCACAATGGGCAGGGTGACAACCCCAAACAAAACAAATCACGTATTATTTAGAATGTTCTTATATGTATAGCAGGGATGTGTATGTGTCCGTACATACATGTATGTGTAGAATTCTAGTAGCTGTTGGACATCACTGGAATACTTTGATTTAATTTAATTGCATATAAAATTATATGCAGTAATGTTTTACCTCTAAGTGACCTTTTTTCTTTTAATTGCAATAATACATGTGCTAACAATCGCTTTAAACTTTAAATCGCTCCAAACCTGACTGCAAAAAATATGACTTTTATAATAGAGTTGCCAAAGTCTAGAACGCTCTACCTGATTCAGTTGTTTCAGCTACAAATTCTCATAGCTTCAGTCACAAATTAACTTCCGTGGACCTTACAACATACCTAAGTGGTCAGTAGAGGGGGCATGCATAAGTACACTGATGTGCCTATCGTCCCTGTCATTGTATTTTTATCTTTTATTCTTGTATTTGGGTTTTTTCAATATTGTTTGACAAATTCTAAGAAATAAATTGGTTGGAAATATCTTTCTATTCAGTCTGTGTAACAGGTCTATATAGCTCATGAATTTCCAGGAATACATTATTCAATTTTTATTTTTAACAAATAGGAATCTCTTCTAATCTTACAGAATCTTGACATGGGATCTGTCTTTCTGAGCTGCATGAAACTCACAGACCATAACATTTTTTACCTGGGGGATTTTGGATTTCAACTCCCCAAATTCCCAAACCAGCATGGGAATTGAAGTCTATATATCTTAAAGTTGCCAAGGTTGAAAAACACTGTGTTAAGATATACTCAAAATCACCCATCTGAGAGTAGATTTAAATTTGGATCTTTCCAGTCCCAGCCCAACCCGTAAAGGGGCAAGATGGCACTGGTGAGGCCGGCTGCCGTCACGACTTCTCCAACCCTCTTTATTTTGTTTTTGGTCTTTTTTTTAATCATAATTTAATTTAATTTAAGTAATGATTTAACCTTAAGCATAATTTAAGTAACCTAAGTAACTTTAAAAATTTTAAGCAATCTTGAGCAACCTTAAGCATTGAGAGACAGGGCTCTCAGGGTCTGGGAGAAGAACAGGGAAGACTTGAGAAGATGGCGCCAAGACAATAGGCTCAGGAGGCTGCTGGGCTCCGATGGGAAAGATCACGACAGCAATGTTGAAGTGGAGGCCTTCAGGGACTGCTGAGGCGCGGAAGCAAAGGCTCTGAGAGACTGCTGAGGCACTGAGGCAGAAACCTCAAGGGACTGCCGAGACACCGAGGTGGAGACGAGGGACCACTGAGGATACTGGAGCGACCGGGGATACAGCTTCAGATGACTGCTGAGACCCACCAAAGGCAGCAGCACCAGGAGCAGCCGGGAACAGCCTTGAGAAACAGCCCCAAGAAACAGCAAGGACCGCCAAGAGTAGCCATGGGGATGAACACTGCAGTCATAACAACAGGCATTCTGTTCCTCTTGCTCTCTTTTTTTTTAATTCTTATTTTTAGGGTCTGGAGTGGTTGCAGAAGCATTTCAGTGTATGTTGTATTTTGTATAATTATGCATGTGACAAATAAAATTTGAAATATAAATAAATCTCTCCAGTCACAGTCCAATATATTGTATATTTATTCTCCATACTTTACAACAAGGACTGGTTCCGGGGGATTATAAACGCCTCCTTGAGAGAGGGATCTCTGCCGGCCTCCCTTAAGGGGGCGGTGGTG
>JAEANM010016778.1:0-13164 GCA_017656035.1 Myanophis thanlyinensis
TTTGTTTGTTTTGTTTGTTTGTTTGTTGTGGAAAATCCAATAAAATTTTATAAAAAAAAAAAATCGAAGAGGGAGTCAAGCTATTCTCCAAAGTACCTGAAGGCAGGAGAAGAAACAATGGATGGAAATCTATCAAGGAGAGAAACAACGTAGAACTAAGGAGGAATTTCCTGAGAGTTGGAACAATTAATCAGTGGAACAGTCTGCCACCAAAAGCTGTGAATGCTCCAACGCTGGAAGTTTTTTAAGAAGAGACTGGACAGCCATTTGTCTGAAATGGTATAGAGTTTGGACTGAGCAGAGAGTTGGACTAGAAGACCTCCAAGGTCCCTTCCAACTGCGTTATTCTGTTATACAATGATTCAGAACACTGTGGGATGGCTATTTATATACTGAGGCATCACTATGTGGGTCGCTGATTTACCGTACTTGTTTTTGGGTTCTGCCTGAAGCCCTGTGAGTCATAAAATCATAGACTCCTAGGGTTGAATCTTAATAGTTTTTCTAGCCCAAGGGTAGGAGTTCTCATATTATCTAAGACAAATCGAAGTCTTTTTCTGGAAGACCTCCAGGGATGGCAAATGCCTTCCGCATCCAAAAGACAAGCTGTTCCATTGATTAATCCTTCTCACTGTCAAGAAATTCCTCATTTCCAGGCTGCCTTCAAAGTTACAACGGCACTGAAAAAAAAGTGACCCGGGACCATTTTTCACACTTATGAAGTTTGCGGCCTCTCCATGGTCACACGATCAAAGTTAAAATGTTTAGCAAGTGACTCGTATTTATGACGGTGTTGTGGCCCGCCAGTGGAGCTGGTGGCAGACTCAGACAGTGAGGAGGTTGGGGAGGATCTTGGGCCAGTCCTGGAGCCTGGGGAAGGCAATGATGAGTGGTCTGTATCGGAGGCAGAGATGGGGCCAAGGCCATCCGACAATTATCAGCAGCCTTTGGAGTTGGAGATCAGTGGGGAAGAAGAACAGCTGGAGCCTGTTTCAGATGTGTTCATGCGAAGACTGCCAGGAGAAGGGAACAGTTAAGGAACAAGGGCCGACTCGGGAGTAAAGGCACAGATGGACGGTGAATGGCCCCTCCCAAAGGGAATAAAGAGGAGTGAAAGATGAATGGAGTTTGCAAGAGACAATTAGTTCACTTAATTAGTGTGAAGATTTGTTCGTGACTCTCAGAGACTCCATGCCAACCACTTTCTTGTACAGCATTGCCTTTGGAAAGTATCGGCCTGGCAGCTCTCCAAGCCTGATAAGGTCTGTGGTTGTAAATTCACCCTTGAAAGACTGTTTGCCGGGACTTTGCTGAAGGTGAATGAGAGGAATTCACATCAGCTTCATAAAATGGGGTTTTGTCGGGACAAGGAGTTTGGTTTGTGATTTTGGGAAGCCTGGCTCAGAACAGATAGTGTCAGTGTCTCCGGGTTCCTGGAATCCCCATTTGTGATAAAGCCAAGTCAATGGGGAAGTCACATTCCCTTAGCAACCGCATGACTCTGTCGTGATTCAGTTAATGACCGGGGCAAGAAAAGTCATAAAATGGGGGCAAAACTCACTTATCAACCGTCTGGTTTAGCGACAGAAATGTTGGGCTCAATGGAGATTGACATCAAGGATTACTCGCAGTAGTGGGTCTGTACAGGTTTCTGAAATGCACTTAAACTCAAGCTCTCTCTGTATCTGGCATTTGGTAGCCGTTCTGTCTTTTAAAAGGGGCTTTTCCTAGAAATGTCATCCAGATCTATCAAGGGCACCAAAAATAATTAAAATAATTTTAAAAATTAAAAAGGATTTGACCGGCCTTCTAAAACAATGGATCTCAATACAAAATGAATCTTCCAGTTAGGTGTGTAAACTTATGTCATCTGTAAATGCTACAGTTTTTTAAAAAAATGCATAATAATTTCGATCCACACTAATGTGCAATGCGTTCATCCAAAATAGACTTTGGCAGTTTTTCCCGCATTTTTAATCCAATACCCTGTTTTGCTCGCCGTTCGTTTCTTCTCTTTATCCTCTTCTAACACATCTGAAAGTTCCTTGCTGTAGGTTTCCTGGAAGAATAAATTCAGTGAGTGAACAAATACGAGAGCTAGACAAATTTAAGGCATTCGCCCAGTGGTGGAATTCACTTTTTTTTTGCTACCGGTTTTGTGGGCGTGGCTTGGAGGACGTGGCTGGGAGGGTCATGTGACCAGGTGGGCAGTTTCTGTAAGCAGGGTGATAAATATTAGGCTAGAAACAACACCAGGATGTTACTTTCCTGCCTTCTTTACAGGATTAACCCTGTAAAGTGGAAAAAAAAACAAAAGGAGATTTCTTCCAAAAACCGGTTCTCTGAACTGTTTAGAAAATTTACTACCGGTTGTAGTGAACCTACTAGAACTTGCTGAATTTCACCTCTGCATTTGCCCTGGTCTTTAGATTACAGTATTACGTCTAATTTATTATTCCCACCTCTTATAAACAGAGTTGTATAAAACAAGCCTTATTGATATATCTTTTATGGGTAATGAGCGATCCAAGAAATAATTGACCTTTGTATGTGTGCTGACATTTGTACTCTCTGCAAAGTAAACATCTAAGCAAGTAAACTGGCAGATCAAAGCAAGTTTACTTATCTGTTTGTTTATTTATGGGACTAATTTTATCCCACCTTTATTACTCTTACAAGTAATGCAAGGTGGCGAACATATCCAACCCACCTCCTATTTTCCCCACCACAACCCTATGAGGTGGGCTGGGCTGAGACAGAGTGATTAGGCTTTCATGCCTAATACAGGACTCGAACTCACCGTCTCCAGGTAGTTGGCCAAAAGCCATCTTTAGCTGGCTTTCATGGCTAAAATGGGATTTGACGGTCTCTTGCCTTCTAAGCTGGTGCCTTAACCACTACCAATAGCAATAGCATTTAGATTTATATACTGCTTTATAGTGCTTTCCAGCCCTCTCTAAGTGGTTTACAGAATCAGCCTATTGCCCCCAACAGTCTGGGTCCTCATTTTACCCACCTCGGAAGGATGGAAGGCTGAGTCAACCTTGAGCCTGGTGGGATTTGAACTGGCAGACAGCAGAAGTACTGCACTCTAACCACTGCATTCCCAAGGCTCCTAGCTCCTATTCGGCTTACTAGGCCAAATAGTAATCTTGTTCAGTGGAGCTATAAGGTTCCTCCTCAACAGTCCTCAGTTGGGATCTAACTAAGAGATCAGCCTATACATACCTTAGGCCTATTACCTGTACATTAAACTATACCTATACATTTGCCCTTGAAAGGATAAAGCCTAGGTCTCGGGCCCAACACTGGCATCTGGAGTCCCTCAGTGAGGAAGATGGGAAGTTTTAAAATGGGATGGATGGATGGATGGAGAGACAAAGAGAGAGACAGAGAGAGACAAAGAGAGAGAGAGAAACAGACAGACAGATGTTTGAGACAACTAGGAGGCCAGCTTCTAAGCAGCGTGTGGGATAAGCTCAAAATGAAAATTAAACTGATTTACAGGTAGTCCTCAACTTAACAACTGTTCATTTAGTGTCCATTCAAAGTCTTTCACACTTAACAACGGTTGCACGTGATCAAGAATTCAGACGTTTAGCTGCCGGATTCATATTTCTGATGGTCGCAGTGTCCCGGGGTCGTGTGATATTCCCCCTTTTTGCGACCTCCTGAGAAGCAAAGTCAGATGGGGAAGCCTGGTTCACTTAACAACCATTTTACTTAGCTTAGCAACTGCAGTGATTCGCTTAACAACTTTTTCAAAGAAGGTCGTAACGGGGGAAATTTGCTTAACATGTTTTCACTTAGCAACAAATATTTTAGGCTCAATTGGAGTTGTAAGTCAAGTGCTACCTGTATGTGTGTGTGTGTGTATCATGGCGCTTTTAATCTATACCTTGAATAATCTCGGCCTTCCTTTCCTGGTTCAAAAGCATTGCTCGTTGGAGCCAGCCCTAATCAGGGACCCCTCCAGATAAGTAAGATACCTTTTAAAGAGAAACTCCTTCAGGTTAACCTTGGGGTGGGTTCAGCCTGAGAGTAAGAGGTCCAGGAAGAGGACAGGGAAGACGTCCCTTCCTCCTTCCTGAAATATTAGAAATATAGAAAGTCCATTTGTTCCCTTTCCCCTGAAGAAATCCAAAGTAATGAAATACGGTTAACATATCCTGTCATCAATTAGGGCTTTTCGTTCCCCGTCCCGTCCCCCAACCTCTTCCCCATTTCTTGTTCCCCGCACCTTTCTTCCTGTTGGGGCTCTCTTTTTTTTCCAAATCTTAAAATGTGCCTTTTCATCCTCCCCAACCATTCCAGCACGTTTGCACAAAGCTTTTTCATTCGGCTCCTCTTTTGTTTTTTTGGCTCCAGGCAGTTCGGTAACTACCTTGAGATCGTGATAAAAGACATCCTGTCTCCTAATCTCCAGTGGCAGGCGGGAAGAACAGCAGCTGCCATCCGCACCACGGCTGTGGCTTGCCTCTGGGCGCTGATTTACAGTGAGCTGCTCTCTCCAGAAGAGGTAAAATGGCCTGTGCCACCCCCCCACACCCCTCCTCCTTCCCCACAAACATCACATCGGATCAGCCTCAGCGAAAACCCAGCAAGGAAAACACTGTCACCTCGAAATGCAGGTCAGCGCTAGCTACAAGCTGTGCTTCGTCTTTATGCTGCTCCAGGTTGAATCTAGCCATCTAGGGTGTCCAACTTTGGCGACTTTAAGTCTTGGGGGCTTCAACTCCCAGAATCCCCCAGCCAGCAGCCATGGCGACTTTAATCAACTCCCAGAATTCCCCAGCCAGCAACCATGCTGACTTTAAGACTTGTGGACTTCAACTCCCAGAATCCCCCAGCCAGCAGCCTTGGCAACTTTAATCAACTCCCAGTATTCCCCAGCCAGCAGCCTTCCTGACTTGTGGACTTCAACTCCCAGAATCCCCCAGCTAGCAACCTTGGCGGTTTTAATCAACTCCCAGAATTCCCCAGACAGCAACCATGCTGACTTTAAGACTTATGGACTTCGACTCCCAGAATCCCCCAGCCAGCAGCCTTGCTGACTTTAATCAACTCCCAGAATCCCCCAGCCAGCAGCCTTGCTGACTTTAATCAAGTCCCAGAATCCCCCAGCCAGCAGCCTTGCTGACTTTAATCAAGTCCCAGAATCCCCCAGCCAGCAGCCTTGGCAACTTTAATCAACTCCCAGAATCCTCCAGCCAGCAGCCATGGTGACTTTAATCAACTCCCAGAATTCCCCAGCCAGCAGCCTTCCTGACTTGTGGACTTCAACTCCCAGAATCCCCCAGCCAGCAGCCTTGGCGACTTTAATCAACTCCCAGAATCCCCCGGCCAGCAGCCTTTGCAGCTTTAATCAACTCCCAGAATTCCCCAGCCAGCAATCTTAGTGACTTGGAGACTTCTGGACTTCAACTCCCAGAATCCCCCAGCCAGCCAGAATTCTGGGAGTTGAAGTTCACAGGTCTTAAAAGTTGCCAAGGTTAGACATCCCTGATCCAGACTATCCCACAAAAGTGCCACAAAAGCCCCCAGCATCAGCCTGTGAAGGAAAAAAGAGGGCAGAAACCGGCTTTATAGCTCCGTCTGATCAGCCATTCCCTCCCCGTATCTTGTGATTTGACTCTTTTCCTCCTGTTGTACCAGAGGAGCATTAAAACCAAGGAGCCTTTTTTCAGTGCAGGGGGTGGCAGGTGCCAAATAGAAGGTTGGCTCTGTAGGGTTGAGATGAGGTTTTGAGGTTATTGTTACTGCTTTTAATTCGTATTTTTTTAAGGGGGTTGGATATAAGCCTTCTGGAATCTACAATAAGCTGGGCAACATGTGAGCTTACGAAATTAAATTAAAATACTTTTTTAAACCCTTGCCAAACTAGTGCTTAGGGAAGGATAGGTTAGCCTGGGATTCTGCCCAAAAATAAAAGCAATGCTAGAGGTAAAAAGGAGTCAGTAATGAGCCAACAAGGAAAGAATGGTGTCTTAATTCCCCACACGCCCCCACCCCACCCTCTGAAACCTTCAGATGTGTTGGGCCAGGGAGGGAGTTTGTTTGAAATTTGAGCATTTTTTGTTTTAAAAAAAAAAACCCCGCAAGCTTCTAATCTCCTTTTAACTTCAAAGGCTCTAGCTGGTTCTATCCCATTGTTCAGTCAGAAGTCAACCTGCTCTCGCTTTTTTCAACGTCTGGGAGAAATGAGTCCCGACCATTAGGCTGACTGATACACATCTTATCCAATTAAATCCTCTGGAAAAAAAAAATCAGTATTGGAAAAGACACAAAACAGCTGAAAACGATCTTTTAACACAGGAGAGACCAAACAGACCTGGACTGCTGAGAGATCCTGATTCAAAGGACCAAAAAAAGAAAAAAAAAGTGATTTGCAGCAGGCAAGCTTTTGAGATGATGGCCTGGTTCAACTTAAAGTCAACCTGGCTTTAAAAAAAATTAATGACAAGCTTCAATCTCTCGGATTCTTAACTGGAGAGCTCTGCCCATTAGGCTTTGTAAAAGCCAGGCCTGAAGTAGATTTAATCAGGGACCATTGATCTTCAAATCAGTCCCTCTAAGGCTGGGTCCCAGTCTGTGAGCACCTCGTGGGGGTTTTCAAAAGCAGTACGTGCCAGCTTCCTAGCCATCCTGATGGTTCTAAATGCCAGAAAACAAAAAGGTTCCTGCTTTTATTAAGGCAGTGACTTTCCAACTGGGCAACTTGAAGGTACGTGGACTTCAACTCCCAGAATTCCCCAGCCAGCAATTCTGGAAGTTGGAGTCCTCACATCCTAAAAAAAATTGCCAAGTTTTGAAAAACATTGGTTCTTCCGAATAGGTGCTCCTTGGCATGCCTGAAGGGAAACCAGTTTTCCCTTCAAATCAATTTTTGATTATTATTATTTTTTTCGATGGCTATAAAAAAAAATAAATTGGGAAAGTAACAGCATCAGAGGTCTTCTAGTCCAACCCCCTGCTCAGCCAAGAAACGCTATATCAATGGTGGCGAACCTTTTATTTACCAAGTGCCGAAAAGTATGTGCTTTGCATGTATCATCTACAATTGTGTGCAGCTCCTCATCGTGCATGTGCAACAGCACCATCTGCACATGCATGCAGTTTTTGCACATGCAGGCACATCATGCACTCATGCACACATGAGAAATCCCCTTGCTTGCGCAGAGAGAGCGCCAAAGACCAGCTGGATTTCCTGCTGCAATCGTGCACATCCACAGTGGATGCCCAAAGACCAGCTGGGTCTCTGCAATCATGCATGCATGCGTGCCTGTGCAATCGCATGTGCATTCTTAGCTGGAGGTAAGTTGGCCGATAGCTTGTGTGTGCCCAGCAAGATGGCTCCGTGTGCTCTCTGTGGCACCCGTGCCATAGGTTCGCCATCACGGCCCTATACCATTTCAGACAAATGGTTCTTGAGTCTGGTCTTAAAAGCTTCCAGTTCCAACTTCCGAAGGCAGTTTGTTCCACTGATTAATTGTACTCATTGTTAGGAACTTTCTCCTTAGGTCTGGACTGCTTCTCTCCTTGGTTAGTTTCCATCCATTGCTTTCTGTTTGTCCTGCCTATAGTTGCCCCCCCCCTCCCAAAAAAAAAAAAAAAACCTTCCTTGTGGGCAGCCCTTCATGCAATTTTGCAAACCTCGTCCCAGGAGAGCCGAGGTTTGCAAATCCTGTAGCTATTACAGAAACCGTTTCCTCCATCTCCAGTAAGAAAGCACGTGTAGGGGGAAATTTCTGCATTTCTCCTGCGTGGTTTGGGTGAAATTTCTGCATTTCTCCTGCGTGGTTTGGGTGGTCTGTTGTAGAAGAATGCAGCGACGCTGTTGAGATTTGGCTATTGTGGCTGCTTACAGTCAAGAGAGTAATATTGACTGAGCTGTCAGACTAAATCATTGGAAGATTAAGCTCAGAATCCCCACGAGGTACCGCACAGCTTTCGGGTTTTTCCATTAGTACCAGTTTTCGATTTCTTACTCAGAACTTTGAATCCATTTGAACACAAAGCAGGCAGAATCTAGACAGCAGAGGAGACAAGAGGAAAAAAAAAAGGGGTGGGTGGGAAGAAACCCGTAGGTATATATGTTTGATTGCTAATGTAGGCAAGGTGAGATTGAGGTGGGACGTTGCACAGAAATTTAGACAGGAGCACCATCTCCTGGAGTAATAACGAAATGCAAACTTGAGCCAATTTTCCACCCTGTGCAAACCTGTCCAATGGGTAGAGGAGTGAAGACGCGTATTAAATTAGCTTCCTTTGCTTACAAAACCACACGCAAGCTGCAGAAATCAGGGCAGTTTGGATTTCAGAAATAGGGAAAAGGCAGCTCTTGAGAAAAACAGGAAAAAAAATATATCTCGGCCCTAAGGATGCCGAGAGTTACCTTAGGCAAAGGTCTCTCGCCTGTATTTGTTTGGTTATTTGTTCCAATATTGTTAGGGGGAAATTTTATTCTTGTCTTTCCTTTCCAGTGCAATATTCACACGCGCTGTACTTAAAATTCCCTGCTTCAAAGTCATCATCTTTGCAGCACACATGTGACTGATGCAATCTGAGAAATATAATTGCGAGTCCCTCTCTCGGCGCTGTGCGGTGCTTTTGACCTTGTCATTTCACAGTTGAACTTTCTGCAGCTATTAAACAGAATAGAAGGGCGGAAAAAAAGAAGCAGCGACACCCAGTGCAGTAAAATTCCAATTAAAAGATGAGGAACAAGCTAGCTAATTTGCATGCTTCTCCCCTTTGTTTCCTGTATCCTTTGCAAATCTCTTCCTGCCAGTGAAAACAAGGAACTTTTTCCGCTCAGAGTTGGTTCAGACAAGGAGGAGCCTATAAAATTATAATATATAGTCACAGCTTGCCCCTACACAAAAATACATAATTCAGAAATATAATCACGAGTTAGGTGGCTGCTAAAAGGATGCTTTTTTAAAAATTATCTGTCTAGTTAACCTTTGCCCCAATGTTTACTTTTAGCTGGATATGTTATGTTCTCTCTATAACAGATCTGACTTGAGTCGAATGCCAAATGCGGATTACTTAACAAAGGTCATTTTTTTCCCCTAAATCTGGTGATTTCTTGCTTTCACAGTTGCAAAATGTCAAAGATGCCCTGATGCCTCAGACCATAGCGACGCTGGAGGAAGATTCCAAAATGACCCGTTTGATGTCGTGCCGAATTATAAGGACTTTTTTAGACAATAGCAGAAAACAGCCTGAACTCAGCAAAATTTATCCAGGTATTTTAGAGGGATAAACAAATGGCAGGCCTGGCTCAGTCTTTTTACCTTTTCCCTGAAATGAGAACCTGGTTGTTTTAGTAAGAGTGTTTTTCAAACTTGACAATTTTGAAAAACATAGATTTAGAGTCACTCCAGTTTCTAGATACATTTCCTCACACATACACACACAGCTTTTTCTGGGCTGCTAAATTGTTAGATGAAGTAACAACAAAATATAGGAGAGACTAAATGGAGACAATGTTGTTATTTTGATATATATAAATTACAAATTACATATTATGTATATAAATTACCTATCAAGTAATTTTTCTTGCAATATTCACCATAGCATTTGATAACTCAGTGTTTTGGTTTAATTTCCTACATATAAAAGACCGTATTAGAAAAAGCGGCGACTAATTCAATATGCAGGCCAGAAACACACACACACAAAAAAAACCAGAAATGTATCATTTAACAGAAAATTATTCTGTCGAAGGCTTTTCAACTAAGAATCATAGTCATTGGCGTCACCTTTTTTCTGCGGTTTTTTTCAAAGTTAGGCAGTTTTAGAAAACGCGAGAATTAAAACTAAGGTAAATTAATGGAAGGTTTATTAAAGAGATTTGATTTCTCTGCGCTGCTGTAGTGGGAAGCAATGTCCTTGTCACGTAAATTGGCAGAGAATTGTCATATTTATGAAGTCCAGGGAAATGACCCCACAATTTCTTTTTTCAGAACTCTTGAAGCGCTTGGACGATGTCTCGCATGATGTCCGTTTGGCAGCTGCTGATGCCTTGACCAGTTGGTTCAGATGTATAAACGACCCGGAGACAAAAGCTCTTCTGAAAACCAACATTGAGGTTCTCTACCAAGAGTTGTTAGTTCACCTGGATGACCCCAACCAGAATATCCAGTCGGCTGTTTTAGGTAATTATGCCGTTCAATAAGCTCTGGTTTTCCTGAGATTTTAAAAATATAAAATTTAGCTGATCTATTTTAGCTAATTATCAAGATGAACCTTGATAATTGCTTCCAACTTCCTAGTGGCATGTTCTCCGGAAATAATTATGGCTCATTGGGGTTCCGAAATTGTTTTTGAGAAATTGTATGCCCTGAAGCCCAATTAATTTTCATAACTCCAGCATAACTTCTGTTTTGTAGATACTTTGAAAGAAGGGGGCCTTTTCTATCCAGACCACTTGGCGAAGGAAATCAAAGGAGTTGTACACAAACATCGCACTCCAGTCTACTGTGACCAGCTGCTTCTGCACCTTGAATCAACGGGATGGAGCTATTCTGAGTCATAAGTGCCTCAGTGGGCCTTAATTAATGGTGCCTTAATGAATTAAAAATGGGAATCTTTCCGTGTGTTCCCCAGAAAAGAGGTACTTCAATAAACAGAGACATTTTTAAGCTGGAAGAGGCTAAAATTCATATCCCATACATGAACACTGCAAAAAAAAAAAAAAAAACCTTCAATAATACGGTATTTATTGCTGCAGATCCTGAAACTAGCATGGTTGCCGTTAAGTTTAAATAATTAAATGGCAGTGTGCTAGGTCAAGCTGATGTGTAGCTTGAAAAATCCACGTCTTAACGGAGTGAAAGTTCTTTTATTCTGCAAACATTGTTAAAGTGGATAGTTTTTATTAAATTAACGGTAGATTGAACCCATTTCTAATATGTGATACCTGATACTCAGCCGCAGGAGCAAAAAGCAAGGAATTCGTCTCTTTGTCTTGAAATTCATGGTGTGCATCAAATCTAAAGCCATCCTGAGTATGTTTTTATAGTGCCTTGATTTATGATGAAATAAGGGCAGTGTTGTACATAAACATAATTTGAGAACAGGTTTTGATAAGTTTCAAATGGATTATTAATGAAGATAGCTGTTCTCAAAGACTTTATAAAATGAGTTTTAGTGTTCATTGGCTTATGCTTTCGCTAATTGCTCTGAGTTTAATTCACCCTCTTTGTTTTTAATGGTATTTTGAATGTTGCCGTTTGGTTTTTTAATTCAGCTTTACATTTTGTGATAAAATAATTGCCTCTGTGTCTCAGAGATGGAGGGAAGAGATTTTTGGTTTCTGGATTTCAAGTCAGACATTCAGAAAGTGGCAGTATTTTTAAATGCAAAACATTTCTAAGCATTTAAAACATCAATAAATTCTTATGTATTGAGGCCCTGAGGTGTTGCTAGGTGTTTAGAAAACTCCTTTCTCTTTTCCAGCCTGGACTTATTTTTCTTGCTTTGCATTTTGCCAAGATTTAAAAACCACGCATAAACACAAGCCCAGATGTTAATGGTGGGAAAGGGGGAAAAGCTGATAAGAAAGACTGCATTTCCTTATTTAAAAAATAATAGAGTTTTCAAGGGAAAAACGGAAATAGAAAGTCAGACTCTTAACATTATCAGTACAAGCAATCTCCAGAAGAAATTCCCAGTCACAGAATCACCTGAACTGCCAAAGGATGATAAATAGAGGTACTGGTATCTGTAGAGGTTATGACTTGTGTTTCTTTCAAAACTGAGCACAGCAAAATTCTGGTAACTCTCAAAGGTTGACATCTCTCTGCTGTTTGTTTAAAGGAAAAAAAAACCACAGGCTTCGAACTCACCCTTTGTGAGAATTCAAACTATCTGTAACTTAAATGCTGGGGTTTTTTTAAAATTTGAATCCATTAATCAGAGTTGTTCCTTAGTTAAAAACGGCCTCTGCCAACACCTCCTGGGAGGAAGTTGGCACGACGATATACAACTTACGACCACAGTCGGGACCCTAATTTCCACTGCTAAGCGAGGTTAAGTGACTCGCACCTGATTTTGTGTGACCTTTTTGCTACCGTTCAGTGAATCGCTGCGGTTGTTACGTGAATTATGAAGTGAACCAAACCAAGGGATGTAAGATGTTGAAGGGATCATGGCTTAAGGTGATGTTTTGTGTACCTGAGCAACCGGAAGAGGTCTGGACTTCAATTCCCAGGATTCCCCAGCTGGGGCATTGTGGGGAATTCTCAGTTGGGGAATTCTGGGAGTTGAAGTCCAACCGCTTCTGGTCGCTCAGGTTGAGAATGATGGGCTAGGATCCTTGCCCAAACTCAGCCAAATGACAGCTTCGCACCAAGTACAAGCCAAGATCACACCTAAACTAACCCTGTTTGGTGGAAGGGGCCAGGTTACAACAAGCCACATGGTGGCTTCTGGTTAAACCCAGACAGGCAGGGTGCTAAACCACCCTGGGATTCAGGGGATGATCCTGGCTTGTGAAACCAAGCCCAGCTGTGGCTCCAGCAGCAGAAGGCGACTACCGCGCCCATCATCCCCAGCACAAACATCTCCCCCCCCCCCACCCGGCCCTGTCAGCCGCTCGCTTTGCCTAGCGCGGTGGGCGTGGCCGAGGCCGGTCCCTCCCCCTCGGAGCGCGTGCCGCACTTTCGAAACCCAACGGCCCCGCCGGGGATCCTCTGCGCACGCGCGCGGCGACGGGTTTCGTGTGTATTTTCCCCCTCCCTCAGGGGAGCGCGGCGGCGTTTCGAACGGCGCGGGGACGCGCACGGCTGGCTCCGTCAGGTAACGTGGGGAGGGGCTTGCGCGCTCCCGCGTCGCCCGGCTCACCTGTTGCCTCGGTCGGCCGTGGTTGTCTCAGAGTCGGACGTGCGGAGAGTTTTTTTTTGGGGGGGGGGCTGCACGGGGAGGGGGGCGGTCAGCGGTTCCCCACCGTGAAGAAGGCGGAAAAGCTGCGAAGGCTGAGGCGGGGAGGGGCGGGGCGGGGGGGAGAGGAGGGGGCTTAGCCTCTCCCCCCCCCCTCAGAAGTGGGTCTCCATCATTCATTCATTTCTATCTATCTATCTCAGGGGTCTTCAAACTTGGCAATTTTGTGACTTGTGGACTTCAACTCCCAGAATCCCTCAGCCACAAGTCACAAAA
>JAEANM010016779.1:0-13164 GCA_017656035.1 Myanophis thanlyinensis
GGGAATAAGGAGACAGAGGCGATCGTTCAACAGGAACAGAAGTCTTTATTTTAATTCTAACAGTAACCAGTCACTCACTCCAAGCAAGATACAGAATAACGGGAAGACAGCTCTTTATACTTTCTAGCCAGACGCGTCTCACCCAATCAGAGCACAGGATTTTCCCACGCTGTTTTTCCCCGCCAAAAGCTGTGCTCCACATTATGCCTTTATATGAGTATACTACAGTAGAAATGAACAGTGAAACCCCAACAGATCACTGGCAAAAGATACAAATTCCTTTCTAAAATCTAATTTGGTCTTCCTGAAAGATTCTGGGAGTTCTGTCCCAATTCATCTGGGAATTGACATAGCGGAAGGTCTGACCTTTACAGAGGTAATCTTTGAAGTTATTTCTGTTGGGACCACAATAAAGGGGAAGACTAGAGCTTTAATAAATGTAGTGCTCAATGTGTGAATGTCTTTCAATCTGCCAAAGGGTATGTTGTTGTTGTTTTAAAAAAAACATATGATTGGAATTTCAATTACATGGCTATTCTGATTTCCCTTGTCCACTGATAGCTGATTTAATGTTAAAAAACATGTCCACATTTATTATCTTGTCTTATTGAGTCTAGCATGTAAAACTTCTTTCTCTGAAAGAACATTATAGTAGTAGTTGTGGGGATGATGATGATGATGATGATATTGTGAAAAAGCCTCTCAAGTCTCAACCAAAATCTTTTGGGAGAAGGTGGTTGCAAAGAAGGCAGCTGAAGTGGCTGCGGTGTATTCACTGACAAATTGAAAAGGGGGACATAACAGAATGGACAGCATTATGGGAAGATTAGTGATAATTATGCTACAGATGACTAGATATTGAGAGAGTTAAACCATTTTTAGAGACAAATGAGATATCTGCTTTAAAAAGATCCCTTTTGCTAAATGTTACAGGAAGCAAAAGTGCAGTTCATGGAAAAGCATTAACTGCTCTGAAAAATCCTCACAATTTGGGTTTGCAGAAGCAGTTAAAATAGTGTTGGAAGATATGACGCCCAAACAATTATTGACTGCAGGACATGTCAGATTTCATAAAAACAAGATAGACAGTCCATTGTGACACATGAACTGAGCTTAAAAAGTCCTCTGAACATTCCAAGTTTGGTACAGAGCTAAGCAATTCATTAGGTGATCAGCTAGTCTATGGAGTTCTGAAAGAAAGGATTAAAATGAGATTTTTAATCAAGACAAATTTAACATTTAAGAGAGAGGTTGAAATCCCTGTCTCCATGGAAACTGCTGTTAAAGATACAATAGAGCTACGGTTAGGAGTGAAAGTAAATGTGAATAAGCTTCCAATAACATGAAAACAAGGAGTAATAGGTAAAAAATGAACTGTACCATTGTTGTGGCACAGGTCCATATCTATCAGTTTAATGCATATTAAAAGAGAATCCTGCAAAACTTGAGTAAAATGGAAGATATTCAGGAACTATGTCCAGGAAAAACATAGTTTACTAAAGGTAAGCACAAAAGAAAGAAGGAATGCAAGGTGCATGCCACAGATGAAAAATGTGATAGTGAAAATGAAACAGGCATAACTAATCTGGGAATCTATATCATAAAAGGTGAAGGGAGACCAGCACTATTTGATGAAGGTATCATGACTTCTGTTCTGTAGAGGAAACTGTAGTGTCATGCACTGGTCATTTTCACCCACGGGAAGATTAGAAGTTTGTGAACAAGGTGGAACAAGGTGAACAATTCAACTCCAGCATTATGACACACATTGCTGCTGTGACTTCTCTAGGAAAAAATATTTTTTTTGAGGGATCCTTTGGTGGTCTCTGAGATTGGTTGTTTTCTTGCATTACCCAAACTAGGTACTGTCAGTGCTTTAATGAAATGTCTACAAAAAGAAACAACCAAGCTCAAAAGCACCAAGGATCCCTCTTGTCAACTCTGAGCTACAAATATTTTTCTTTAAAAGTATATCTACATATTTCTAATTTCAATCAGCTGACCTTCATTGGCAAGATGAGTCTCACCCAGGGCTGTAATGCCAATGTTTGTATCTTGCAAGGTCTCTGGCAAGCAAGACTGTTCTACTTTCTAGTCTATCTGCCACAGGATTGTCAAAAATGTATGCATGTTCCAGGGTGAACAGTGTCACCTAACATTTATTTGTATTTGTTCAATTTCCAGAAAGGGTCCCTGCCAGCTGTTGGAAACTGGCCAAGGAAAATAAACAAAGAATACTCAGTTGCCTTTTGAAAAATACTTTTGGATAAACTTGTCAAACTATAATAAAGCAGGCAATGCTTACAGTACCTTTTCTAGCACCTTCCTCATGCTTCAGAGGTCGCAGTGCATTCCAACAGTAGGCTATTCAGTCACCCACATAGATATTGGGCTTCACTTCCACTCTAGTCATTGAAAAATAAAACCATTAGATCTGAGCCACAAATCCATAACTACAGCTCCTAGTATATCCACACCACAACATAAATATATGTCATTATCAAATAACTGAAATACATAGCAAAATCTGATTTCATGGAGTTTTATAAGCACGATGATGAACTTATACTAACCCCCCCTTACACATAAGAGAGTTACCACAGCACCAAAACTTGTAAATAGAATAGGGTTTGTACATCAGCAGGAAGCAGTATAGAAATCGTGGTTGCAGTTGCTGTCGATTAATTGGTTTGCCTGAAACCTTGGATTATCCATTGCTTTCAACTGCTTGTGTATGTTTGAACTATCAGGCTCTCTGGAATTTTGTTTTTCTCTGAATTTCAGTAAAAAGCAAATAGTAAGGAGGAAAAAATCTACTCTTGATTCCAGTACCTTCTTGAGTAAGGCACAAAAGTCATAACAGAAGAGTTTAAAAGGCCATGTCAGCCTAATCATCACTAAGATTCAGAGGCCCAGAATGAACCAGGAGGCTGGGCTTATCAAATGCATTTTTCATGGATGTTGCAAGATAGGCTACATCTTTGGCATCCGTAATTGTTTTAGTTTAAGGATTTCTGCCTCAGCATTATAGCTTGCTGAAGGCCTATTGATCATTAATAAAGTGATTGTTAAATATCTCTGAGTTGGTAAGAGTATGTATCTCAGCAATAAAAGTGATTTCTTCTTTTTTTATATACAGCCCTTTGAGATTTAACAACTGTGAAGAGCCGTATGGGCCAATTTTATAATGATCAATAAACATCTTTTATTGCTTTTAAATGAAAAGAAAATGAAGACTGGAATCCAGTGATGAAGAATTGATTTCTGGCAACAAGCAAAATTGTTTGGTCTATTTTTATAGATGGCATAATTATATCCAAAACCCATAAACAATGAACACCACATCATTTTTTACTCCATGTGTGAGTGAGAGTGTGTCTCTGGATATGTCTTTTACGAAAAGAGTCAATCATAAATTCGAATAAAACCAAAGCATCCCTTTAATAATCAAAAACAAATCAGCATAATGTAAACAACAGTTGGGAAAAATGATGTGTTTTCAAACCAGCACCTGAAGTGCAACTTCAAATGCTTCAATGCACAGCAATGGCTTGTATCTAAATTTGACTTTTATTCAGGACACAGACAAATAATTTAGTTTAGTATTAAACATCTCTATTTTAGAGCCAGCTTAATAGAGACATTTTCAGTTAGCTCCACAAAATTGATGACTTGTGAAGAATGTTCAATGTCTTTTAATATTTACTTTAAATCTCACCTTGGTATAGCCTTGCTACATTCTTATGAAAAGTTTCTTATACAGTTTGAATCAGCAGCAATATTTACAATGACTGCAGCATTTCTGGATTGCATGACTGTTAGCAGGCCATCTACAGCAGATTTTGTCAGTGCCTATTGCAAAATCAAAGGCATCTTCCACCTTTGAGCTGTCTGTATTATATTCTGAACTTATGTATTAAACATGGCCAGGAAAAATGTTGACTTTGACTTCACTATATCCACTCTGTCACTATTACTCCTTTTCAGGGCTAATATGATTACTGAACTGAATTAAAATAAATGAGCTGGCAGATACTGTTGAGCTGGCATCCCTGGTTCTTGCTTATTCTGTGCTTTATGGCAATACAACTCATAAAAAAAGAGCAAGAAGTTGGAATTGCAATCACCTACAGTACCTGGATACCAACCTGACCACGATCAGACTCTTCCTTTTGAGTTGACAGACTCAAGAAATTTAAAATGAATGGCAGGTGGTTTTTTTATGTATTTTTAATAAGGTTTCTGATTCATTGTTATTTACAATGTGTATTTTTAGTATTTACCTTGAATACAATGTTAGTAAAAAAAAAAACAATGCAAAGGTGGAGGCAGATAAGACAGAGAAATATCCTGAATGTATTTACCTGTTCTCTGTTCCCAGGACATTTTATCAAATTTGTTGTCACACTTAGTGCATTTTATTTTGTTTATTTTTATTCTTTTATTTATTTCTGTTTGTATCAGACACACACACACACACACTAAGCATTTGATATTTCTCTTTCCAGAGAAACCAAAACATTTTGAGAGAAAAAGAATAATACTTTTATACTTGCCCTGGTGGCACAGTGGTTAGAATACGGTATTACAGGTTAATTCAACTGCTGATTGCCAGCAATTCTAGTCTCACTGGTTCAAGATTGACTCATCCTTCCAGCCTTCGAAGGTCAGTAAAATGAGAACCCAGGCTAATATGCTGACTCTGTAAACTGCTTAGAGAAGGTTGTGAAGCAATGTGAAGTAGTATATAAGTCTAGGTGCTATTGGTATTGCTACTTTCTTTGTTGTTAGTTTCTTTAAATCTTTGAAACTCTTCCTTCTGGTAGAAGACCTTCTGGTAAATTCTTATTTTGTATATTTGACTACTGATTCATTTACTACCTAAGTTTTCTGAGAAGAACAACATATATCCCAGAATCCTAATTGACTATTACTTTCACATTATTGAATCATACAAGTTATCTTTCACCTTCTGAATTCACATAGACCAAAAGCCAAAAAACTTGAGAAAAGTTATTTCTGTGATTTCTTTTTGCTAACTGTCCCTCTAGGTACACATTTACCTACTGTATATACTACTAAAATTCTTGTGTTTGTCTGATATTTTGTAAGCTTCAATTGGGCAAAACAGAAGCTTGTTAATGAAAATATCACAAAATGGCTAACTTACAGAATGCCAGGACCCATTACTCCCATGGGAATAAAATTTAGGAAAGTTGTAACCACTTCATTGCCATGCTGCTGTTTCAAAAGCTCTTTGCCCAGTTTCCCATGAGTCTTTGCTGGTGGGAAGCTTGGAAATGAAGTTGCTTGAGTAAATCTTCCCCTTCTCCATTGTGCTGGGCAGAGAATCCAAGAATGGGTTAACTCTGCCTTTCTGCCCCAAAGACTGAGTCTGTCAATCTTCTAGTCACACCTCCTTTGCCTGTGTGAGTCCCAGTTTCAAATCAGACTTAGCTCAAGAGAGACACTAGAAGATTGTCTCTTGCAGAAAAGACAAAGTTATTCTTGGATTCTCTACAGCAAAGTAAGACTGTTTAAAGTGCATTTTAGTTTGTAGAGACAGTGAATGAATTGTCTGGCTCCTGGGCTCACTGGCATAGCCACTGCACGTTAACCAACTTCCGGATCACCTGGTATAGCCGTGTTTATTTTGGCTGGTGCCCCCAGTCTGCCCAGAATCGCTGCCTACACATTGGATTGCCTTAAAGGCTGTGCCTTGGCTGGCACCCCCGGTCTGTCCGGAATAGCCTCCCATGCTAGTGTGCTTTTAGCTGTTTTCAGTTTGGCTGGCTCCTGGAAGAGCTACAGCATTGGATTGATCTGCTAATAGTGGAAAACGGCTGGAGTCACTGCCTGGTGTATTCCTGGGGCATACTCCATTAAGACAAGCAGGAAAAGCCGCTGCATCTGTGTCCCATCAAGGGACGAGTGTGCCTGTTAAAAGAGTTCTGGAGCTGAGATCATAGAAGATTCTGCGGCAGTGATCTGCGATGCAAAAGGGAGCTCTGGGAAAGAGCAGGGTTTCCCTGCACAGTCTCAACCTCCCAAGGAATGCTCCACAGTAGCCAAATCAGCAAGCAGGTCAGCTTCTGACAAATTAAAGGCAAAGGTCCTTCACTCCAGAACGACCTGTAAGACAGAGGAAACAGATGCCAGAAGGCACCAAAAGACTCTTGGAGAAGGAAATCTCCAAGGTGGAGAGGAGACAGGCAACTCCTTCAGAGGGAGGCCCTTTCCAGCCCTTTCCAGGCTGCACCATTGGTGCCTTTGTTTCATGAAAACAGGCTTTGTCACCAGATGGCACCAGAGGGCAATTCTCTCAGCCGGCAATGGACTCATTCAGGATCTTATCCCACCCCAAACCTCTTGGAAGGACAAGAGGTTCTATAATGTGGGCCTGGACCTCACTGAGGCATTGCAATTACCATCAGTGGATGAACCAGTGGGGGCCTTAGTGTCCTCCACCATCCTGTCTAATGACACAGCGGATGGGCTGAAAACGGAGAACAGGAAGGCAGAGCTGACCCTCCACAAGGCATATCAGGTGGCAGCTTAGGAGGTCAAGGCAGCAATGGTCGCCTCCTTTTTCAATGGGATCTCATTGCTCTGGCTTTGCCAGATGCAAGAGAGAACTCCACTGGAGGACCTCTGCTTACAACAAAACATCAATAAAATGGTGGTGGCAACCGAATTCTTGGTCAATGCCACCTTGAACGCGGCTAAGTTTGCTTCCAGAGCTATTGCATCATTGATAACTTCCCATCGCCTGCTGTGGCTTTGTCACTGGCAGGCGGATATGCAGTCTAAATGGAAACTAGCCTCTGCGCCCTTCAGGGGTGGGAAGCTATTTGGGGAAGCCCTGGAGCCAATCCTAATGAAGAACAAGGACAGGAGGAAGGTCCTTCCCTCCATGTACAGGTGAGGGACCGCCGTCCTTCTCTTTATATTTGTAGGTCTTCCCTTAGACCTACAGACAGTGGATTTGATGTCCCTCAACAAAGAGGGCATATTTTCAAAGACATGACCACCAACTGATCTGGGTTTTGTGGCAGAAACAGACAACAATTTCAGGCCAAACGACCATTTCGTGGATCAGAAAGTCACCCCTTTCACCGTTCCAAGTGACTGCAAGTTCGACCCTACCATGGTAGCCGCTTAAGCCTGTTCGGAAACCAATGGGAGGCAACTATGACAGATACTTGGGTCCTACAGTGGGGCAAAAAAGTATTTAGTCAGCCACCAATTGTGCAACTTCTCCCACTTAAAAAGATGAGAGAGGCCTGTAATTGGCATCATAGGTAGACCTCAACTATGAGAGACAAAAAGAGAAAAAAAAATCCAGATTGTCACATTGGCTGAGTTGGAATAAATTTATTTGCAAATTATGGTGGAAAATAAGTATTTGGTCACCTACAAACAGGCAAGATGTCTGGCTCTCACAGACCTGTACCTTCTTCTTTAAGAAGCTCCTCTGTCTTAAACTCATTACCTGTAGCAATGGCACCTGTTTGAACCTGTTATCAGTATAAAATACAATAAAATTGTATTGCCTCTGACATATTTAGCATTCAATATTAACTGAAAATGCTATCTGATTTTTTGAGGTATTTTTCATTTGGGCAATTAAGTTGGACAAATATGCTTAAAACTAGCATACTTGCAGGGAACATCTTTAGCTCCTGAAGTTTCTATTTTACACATGCATGACAAAAACATCAGCTGCTAAGGTATAGGATTATTATGTATTGATTTGCTCTTTTTCATTGCCATCCTGTACATTAAAATCTATTGCTATCCAGTAAAGAATTTGCATTCCTGATAAGACAACTTCCCACATTTTATCCTCAACGCAGCAAGTGAGAAGAATTCAATCCCTTTTTTTGGCTGGCAGAGCAGCCATAAATTGCAAGGTGATCCTTACTTCCTTTCCAGCTGGGGAAAAATGCTGCAGGATATTTGGACTGTATAAGATTGAGGTGCTCAGCAATCTTTAGCTTGGCAACTTGGCAGGAAAACTTACAAAGTTTTGTTACTGTTTTCAGCTTTGAATTTATTCCTGACTTTGCATGACACTGCAACAGAAGGTTGGTAGAAAAAAGGGTAGCATCCTAATTGACCCCAAATTGTGGCTTGGCTTATCAAAGGAATGGCAAACCACTTCTGTAATTTACCAAGGAAATTACAAATATGTAGTCACAAAAGTTGGAACTAATTTGAGAGTGGCTGTATCGTCTTATTTACAACAATATATTTGGCAGTAAAAGTGGATTTTTCTTCTATTGTGCCTTTTGTGAGCTATTTTATGCGGGAAGTTGCAGGCAATAGAACTGCTTATCATTTTTCCTATTGGTTTTCCTTACAATTCCTTTCTGCACCCAATTTTTTCTCTTGGTGTTCTATGCTCCAATTTCTCAGCCAAATGTAGAAAAGTCAGAGATAAGTAAGACTTCTTTTTCCTATAGTATTGGAAGTTCTGAATTACTAAAGGAGTAATGAATAACTTAAGGGGACTATGTCCCAACTATTTTTAATATTTTGCAACAGGCAAGGTAACCTAGCTCAGACTTTTAATTATAGGTAGTACTTGCTTAGCAGTTGGCTCATACAATGATGGTTTGCACTTATGACAGTGATG
Source organism: Myanophis thanlyinensis (assembly GCA_017656035.1). Classification (NCBI taxonomy): domain Eukaryota; kingdom Metazoa; phylum Chordata; class Lepidosauria; order Squamata; family Homalopsidae; genus Myanophis; species Myanophis thanlyinensis. The sequence goes on from JAEANM010016779.1 coordinate 8,639, forward strand.
AAATATAACTTCAACCTTATTTACAATATTTGCAGATATGGAAAACAAACAGCACTGTTGCCCTTTTACTAGGCAACCGCTTTGTTTAACAACCAAGTTGATGGTCCCAATTGTAGTCACTAAATGAGGATTACCTGTATTACTAAATTTATGAACTTGTTTTCGCCTGCTTCCTTTTCTTATGATTCAGCAAGAATCTTAAATTCCTGAAAGTGTTTTGTTAAATAATATAATTTTGAAATGGGTATTTATATTTGCAATTTATTTTACAAAAAAGTTTAAATTGATCCACTTCCTCAAAATGTTGATAATTTTTTTACTATAGGTAGTCCTTGCTTACCAACCACACATTTCAGCAACCTTTTGAAATTCCCTAAAGCCACATTAGGCAGGGACACTTCAGCTCCCTATACCTGCCTATCCCCTCCCATGTCTGCACTTTTGGCTGCCTTGCACCCCATCCTTGTGGGATGGCTAGAACTGCATTGCTCTGCTGCTGCAACTGCTTAACATGGCTCCAGAAGCCTCAGCAACCACAAATAGCAAGATTCCTTTGCCCAGCTGCTTTCTCTACCAGTTCCCTACCCCAACCTTTGGGCCCAGCACCTCCCTTCCATTGCTCTCTCCTTTTCAGACCTGATTTCTCCAGTAAAGGAAAGAAAGGTCTGTGAAGAGAGCACATCTTTATCCACTTCGGAAGGTGCTGGGTGTAAAACATTGATGGGACGTGGAACTGGGAGAGAAGGCAGTTGGGCAAAATAATGCCTACTGGTACTTGCTGAAACTTATTAGGCACAGCAAGCAAATGCATCCTAGGTAGGGCTGCTTGCCACACTGTAAGGCAGGGTGCACAGTGGCCAGAAGGGCAGAGATGGTAGGAGTTGGGAACTAACATAATCACTCAAGATTCCACAACAGGAAGAGTCAGTATTGCTGTCGTAAGTTGGTGCAGTCATGTGACGCCTTGCATTAGGACTGCATCAATTTAAGATGGAAATTCCAGTCCCAATTATAATAATAAATCAAGGACTACCTATAGCTGAAAGGGAAAATGGCAGTCCATTGACATTGGCTGACAGCAGTTGTGGTTTTCTTATTGCAGGAATAAATGCATGTGTCTGTGATTTCTGCCATTGTGCAGTATAATATATGTAATCCTTGGTTAATGATGGTCAGTGGAACTAGAAACTCCATCATTAATCCATACTGCCATACTGTTATATGATGTCACATGACTGCAGAGACTTTCAGTAGGTGCACTGACACATGGTTGCTATTTACGATCTTCTGCCTACTTCCCCATTAACTTTGGTTGTTGGAAGCCAACAGTGAAGGTTGCAAATAATCACATGATCGAGGGATTCTGTGATTGCCATAATTGCAAGTCACTTGCTAAGTGCTAGTATGTGACTGTGGGCATGTTGCGGTGGCTGTGACTTAAAGGGCTGGGTGTAAGTGTCCCCATTTAGCACTGTTATACTTTGAAGAACTGCTAATAATCATTAACCAGGGGCTATTTGCAGTCAGTTGAATAAATATTCAGTATTGTTTTTCTATTTTATTTTTAAAATTTTAAAGTTGTATTACTGTTGTTTTTATATTGATAGTTGTGGTGATTTGCTTCTTGCCAATGCAACTCCAGTGAAAACTGATGAGTTTGAATCATGGTCATACTTAGTGTCTTATTATTGCACTGCATTGCAGCATTCGACAATCCATACTGGAAAGGCTGCCTTAAATGCCCATCAGATGGGCAAATAAGGCAGGATTGCTCAGAAAAGGTTGTATCAAAAGACGGGGTTAAGTGAATACAATTTCCTGTTTTCTCTTTAAAATGCCCTATTAGTTTGTGCAATGTACACAAATAAGATTAGGAATTCTGTTGCATCAATTTAATTTCCACTCATTTTTAATACACGAATTTTTATCTTTTGTTATAGAGATGTGGTGAAAAATGTCAATACAGGTAGTCCTTATCTTACAACAGTTCACTTAGTGACCATTCAAAGTTAGAGTGACTTATGACTGTTTTTCACACGACTGTTGCAGTATCCATGTAGTCATGTGATCAAAATTGGATGCTTAGCAATTGACTCATATTTATGATAGTTACAGGGTCCCCAGGATCATTGGTTCACTTTTTGTGATCTCTTCATAAGCAAAGTCAATGGGAAAGCCAGATTCACTTAACAACCATGTTATTAACAATTGCAGTGATTCACTCAACTGTGGCACAAAGGGTTGTAAAATGGGGCAAAATCCATTTAAGTTTTTTTCATGTAGCAACAAAAATGTTGGGCTCAGTTGTGGTTATAGGTTGAGGACTACCTATAGTTGTTGATTTTTAAAAATGTCTTCTAGTTTTTGTCTAGATTGTTTTTTTTTTAAATGGGATAATTTTAAAAAGAGCTCTGTAAGAAAAATGCTAAATCCAAGGTAGATTCTTTTGTGAATTCTTGCTGTTGTATTGTTGGCTCTTCATGACTGCCATACTTGAAATTTTGGGAGGTATCTCATCTCCTGTCTACCTCTAGGAGTGTATGCAAGAGGAAACAGATCTGCAAGATTCTAGCCCAGGATGCCTAAAAAGCAAGATTCTCAAAAATGAGCAATTTGAATAACTTTGTAAAGCATAATTCATTCAAGGTTGGTTGATTTGGTGGCTGGCTGGCTTACTTTCTTCTCTGTTTCTCTTTGTAGAATTGGAGCAGGATACAACTTTTCATCACTACAAACTCAGGTGCTTAAAAAATAAGATTCTTTTGCATTTTTGATCCAAGAGAATCTAGTTCCCCTTCTTGACAGCCATACATGGTCCTTGAGGGTGGGCTTGCATTACACCTGGATTTCCCTCCAGCATTCTTCTATGATTCCTATTCAGTTACTTTGTGCTGAGAAGAATCTGAATTTCCTGTCAGCAGCAGGTTTTCTTGCTTTGTCTGACTGCCATTTCATCACATGCTTTAATCACCACATCCAGGCTTATAACAAGTAAGCTGGAAACAGCTGCCACCCCCACCCCCCATCTCTCAGGATATATACTAGCTACCTCTGAGGTTGCCACTGTTAGTTGATCTGCTTTACTCCCTGGCAGTTGTTCTGACCTCAGCTAGCTTTATTTGCCTACATCTCCTCTCCCTTTGCTAATGACCAGCTTGGGGTGTGTATAACAACTACCTGCCCATTTCCTGATAATACATTCTGTCAAGATGAAAGTGGTCTTGCTCAGGGGTGGGCAACTGTGGCCCCTTTATGAGCTGTGGACTTCAAATCCCAGAATTCTTCAGCCAGCTGTGCTGGCTCAGGAATTCTGGGAATTGAAGTCCACAAGGTTGTAAAGGGGCCACAATTGCCCACCCCTGGTTTTGCGTATTGATCACAAAACTTGGCTGAGCACCATGATTCCATCATTATCCTTAATTCTGCAACAGTTTTAGGTTTAGTTTCAAACATCTTTAAAAATATATCAGTGCTTTAAAAATAGAAGCAGCAAAACAACTTTTGAAACATAAGGACAATAATGAGATGGAGACTATGTGAGACCTACTATTGTATTCACCATAAACAGCAAATGTGGGAATAAACTGTCTTTACCCCATGGGAAGAAAAAACATCGAATGCTTTTTAATGTACATTTGTGCACATCCTGAGTGCATTAACAGTTAAACTTTCAGCTCATAGCTTAAACTCATCAGACCACGAAAAGCCTCTCTTAGTTACTCATGCTCCATTGCTCAAGTAGAATATCCTGCTGGAATGTTTTATTTTTTTCTCTTGCTTCAACCTCAGTGTTTTAGGACGTAGATCCCAAGTTCTTATTTTTCCTTCCTGAAAAAAGCAGCCTTGTTCCGGAACAGGAAATATGTTTTTTGGTTCAATGGAACACTTTTCTTTTATAGCTATTTCCTCTACAAAATGCTATGCTAGCACAATAGCATTGTAATAATTGCTGTATTCTTACAACACTATTAATAGATGTGCAAATGAGCAGCTTCACAAAAAATATCCCTTTATCCTTCTTGATTTCCCTAGCCCAAAGTCCTTCAGATATCATATTCTTTTGTTAATCCATCCAGCATAAATATTAGGATAATGGTAATTATAGTTTAAAGACACCCAATTTGGTATAGAGGTTAAGGTATCAGGCTAGAAACTGGAAAGTCATGAGTTCTAATCCTGCCTTGTGCCCAAGGCCAGCTACTCACATTCTCACAGGTCAAGGAAGGAGGCAATGGCAGACTACTTTTGAAAAACATTGCCATAAAAACTGCAGGGTGTTGTCCAGGCAGTCCTTAAGAATTGGACATGATTTAACAAGAAAAAATTACAATTCAGCATTGCTGCAGGACAACAGATTGGGAGTAGTCAATATAATTGAGCTGGATGTAGCCGCACATTATGAATCATAATATTCTTTTTTTTAAAAAATTTGTTTATTTTTTTCCAAATACATAAAACAGACAGAAACAAAACATACATACATACATATAAAACATAAAAACATCTTTCGATGTAGATCTTTAAAT
>JAEANM010016780.1:0-13164 GCA_017656035.1 Myanophis thanlyinensis
TTATTGGCTGTTCACCGCCCCGAGTCCTTCGGGAGAGGGGCGGTATAGAAATTTAATAAAATTAAAATTAAAATTAAACCTATAAAGGATGTTGACCGTAATACAGCTTCTTTCCAGAAACATGTGTAAGTGAAAGAATTTGTGACTTCCACTTTGAATATAGTTTATCCATAGATAAATTTCTGTCCAGGTTGCTGAATTTTCTAGCATAAATAACAAAGAAACTAGGACAACCTTATGTCTATGAAGCAGAAATAAAAGCATATCATGCAAGAAGATAAACTAGAATAGAATTTTCAAAATTAGCTGAAGGTCATAAGAAAAGTTGCTGCTTTTTGGAAACATAACTGTTCTGGTTTCTGTTTCTCCAGAATCTGGCTTTTTGATGCTGAGAACTTGAGTCAGATCTGTGGACAAGCATACTTCTCCATTACCCAGTCAACATAGTTAAGAGTTATCACACATTAATGAATGTTGATAAAAATTTCTTTTTCAGGTGTTTTCTGAGAATGTCTCTTTAAAACTAGCATAAATTATTTCTTGATAAACTTCCCATTTAGAGATTTAACAAAAAAGGAATCATTTTGCTTTAGAGTTTCTTAAAATTCAGCTTGCAGTATAGATTTTTCTTTAATGTTGCTGAGACATTGTGCTCATGAGAACCTAAACATGAAAGACTGTTTTATGTTATAAAGGAACAAAAGGAAGAATGTATAAATCACGAGCAAAATGAAAAAAAAAATGCATTGCACAAATACAGGTATGGAGCAGAATGTGATAACTAGGTCATACTAAATCTGAATTCTGAGAGCTAAACCCCATACCATCATTATGGCAATTATTAAAACATTATTTACCAATCTTCCCACATCTAATGTCCAGCAAATGTATTAGAACAAGGGTGTCAAACTCAAGTTCACTGAGGGCCTCATCAGGTTGTGTATGACCTCAGGGGCCAGAGTGGACATGGCCAGCTTGGCATCACTCGTGTTGAGGGCAACCCTCCCGAGCTCCATTTTCACTGGCAGAGGCACCACGGGCTGGTCCTTCACTGTTTCCACAGTGACCCCACAAGCCAGATCTAAGCACCCCATAGTGCAGATCTCCCCTTTGGGCTTTGAGTTTGACACCCCTGCATTAGAACAACAATTCCCAATATTCAGTTAATGTGACTGTTGGTCATTTTAATGAGAATTCTGAAATAGTAGTCCAAATACATCTGTAGAGCATGAGACTGAAAAAGATGGTTGTACACTGACAGAATGCAAATGCATTCTTTCCAATACACAAATCTATGTGGTGGATGAAAATATTGATTTCTGATATACATATGCATATTTTCTCCATGCATTTCTAATAGAAAACAACCAATCCATATGTATTATCAAGACATGTTGAAAAATATTGTTGCATTTATAAAGAACTATAACAAGTGGCTTCAGCGAAGGGATATTGGCTTTCTTCTTTGTAAAAACATTTCCTATAATCTACCTCTCTCAACCACCCACTAACTTATTCTCCCTGTCTATACTATTCTCTTGCTCTGCTACCTACGGTCGCGAAGTCGCATACACATTTCACTGCATTTTGTACTATGTATGACTGTGCATGTGATGAATACAATTTGATTTGATTTTGATTTGATTTGAACCCAAAAATTAAACTTTTGACATTTTCAGAGATAAGGTATTAATTTGAAATTATTTTTGTGTATTCTTAGCCAGCAGATGAAAATTGATTCTCAACTACACTATATATACAAATTCAACAGAAGAAATGTCACTAAATATTGTACTCTTATAGTGATTGTGCTCACATACCTAGGAAACCAGCCAGCTTATCTTTTAGGACAACCTGCTCTTCCACTCAATTTTTCTCTCTCAGCATTGAGGTACTGTGACTCAATTACAAATTGGTTATTTTGGGTACTTTGTTATCTGAATCATAGAGTCATAGGGTCGGAAGGGACCTTGGAGGTCTTCCAATTCAACCTCCTGCCCAAGACAGGAATCCATTCTGAAGAAATGGTTGTCCAATCATTTCTTTAAAACTTCCAGTGATGGAGCACCCACAACTCTGGAAGCAAGCTGCACCATTGATTACTTGTTCTCACTGTCAAGAAATTCCTCTTTACTTCCAGATTGGATCTGCCTCTGACAAACTTCCACCTGCTGCTTCTTGTCCTGCACTCAGGTGCTATGGAGAATAAATCAACATTCTCTTCCCTGTGACATGAGTGAGACAATCCTTCATGTATTGGAAGATAAAGACACTATGACACCCTTAAACCTTCTTCTGTTAACTTTAACTTTAACTTTAATCGTATTTATATACCGCCCCATCTCCCTGAGGACTCGGGGCGGTTTACAGCCGATAAAAAATACAATAACAACATTTAAAAACAATATAATGTTAGTCTAAACATACCTAGTTACCTTGGATGCAATATAGCAAAATAAGAGAAAAGTGGGATTTGGGGAAGAGACGGATACTTAGCCTGCTGTATCCCTCAAGTGGTGTGGGGAAACAGAATTTTTGAACATTGAAAGTTTGAACCTTACAGATGATACATTGCTGTCATTGGAATGCATTTGTGGTAGCTTCCTAGCTTTCCTAAAATAAGCCTACTGATCTGAGCTTTTCTGTCCTTGGAAATCTATTGCTTTTTTTTTTTGCATTGCCCACTGAAGGAAGCCTGACACAGCTAAAGATCTATTTCAGCTTTCTGAAAGTCAGCTGTGTTTGAGGAATGTGATACACAAAACATTATGAGAGCGCAGCATATAAAAGATACTACCACTTATTTGTGCTACAGGGAAGGGAAAATGCAAAAAGCCCCATGTTCTATATCAAAAGCTAATTCACACATATCATGTCACAAGTCATAATATGGTTCTTAGCTGAATATAGAGTATGAATCATCCATTATGGCTTACTGTTATGTGCAGAGCAGATTAAGATGCTGGTTAAGAAGTTGGATTAGGATGATCCATATTTAAGTCCACATTCAGCTATAGAAATTCAGTTGGTTACTCCAGACCAATTTACTGCATAGGGCTGTTCTGGGTTAAAGCAAAGGGAGATTTCTCTGTATGCCATTCTAAACTCCTACAAAAGGGGTTCTTAATCTAGGATTCACAGACCTATGGAGATCCATGAATAGATTTAACAGAAGGCAGAAATTTAAAAACAAAACAAAACAAAACAAAACTGCAACTTTATTGCAATCTCTAACTGAAATTTAGCTTACATTGTATTGACTTAATGAATTGATAAAGCAATATATTATTATGCTACACATTTGTTATATTTTAACAGCTGTTTGAGCATCATTATATTATAAAGGAAATCAATCTAAAATATATGGTATTTATGTTTAAATGCGTTTAAATACATTTCTCTGAGAGGCCTCTGTACATTTGATAGGTTTCATGATACCTACCATATGATTTTGTGTCCCTGACACAACATAGTTAAGAATTCATTTCAGAAGAAAGGCAAACGGAACGCAAGAATTAAATTCTAGCGTTTTTGCCTTTAACAGGCTTTGCCCTGGGTGGGATTAAAGAGGAAGAGCCCGAATGCACCTGCTCCGGGCGCCTATGTACTATTTTGCACTGGACCTTCCCATCCAAATTGCGCCCCAAGCACGCAAAGATGGAGATGGAAAGGTCCGGAAGAGGAACCTTCCCAAAACTTTGTCGATTTTATTGGCAATTCTGAGGACACACATACATCAGGAAGGGAGCTCGGCTATTACAGACACCTCCCGTCAACCTGGCACAAAACTTGGGAGAAAGTGCCGTTAGTTTGGGGGGACGGGGAGGCAAGGTCAAAATGTGTGGGTGTGTGTGTGTGTGTATGCGCGCGCGCGCAACGAGTAGCCTCCCGCGTGCCACCGTCCCCTCAGGTTTTAGGATAAGGCGTCGCTTCCCCCTCCCTCGCGCTTTTTTTTTTTTTTTGCTTTTTTTGCGCAAAAGGCGCTAGCGCCCCCGCCTGTCTTTGCCGCCCCTGCCCTCCCAAAGAGCAGGGAGGGGCCACGCGGAGCCGCGCGCATCTCTCGGCTCCTCCAGCCCCTCGCCGCCTCTCGAAGCCTCGGAGACGCAGGCGAAGCCGCCGCAGCGGTAGCGCCCGAGTTGCCTTAGCATGCTCGCCTCTCAGCACCGGCGGCGACGGGTACTTGCTGCAGCCATCCGGCAGAAGCACGAGCAGCAGCAGCAGCAGCTGCTGCCTTTCTTCCCGGGTCTTTAACGCCTGGCTTGCTTCTCCGCTACTGCCGCCGCCGCCTCCAGCACCTCCTTCTCCGGGTGGGGCGATTATGAACTAAACCGGGCGGCTACACTGATACCCCAGCTGCTCTCTTTTCCGCGGTAAGACTTGGCGTGTGGAGAGAAGAGCTGGCAGCTGCTGCTTGGCGGTCCCGCGGGCGAGGCGAAGTCATCCCGGTCCCAGTTAAGACATTCCCAGTCACAAACCCAGAGTCCAAGCCGAGGGGGATCGTTTGCCCCTGACGGGGAAGAGCGACGCGCGCCCGGCTCGACTCAGCTCAGAGGGCAACCTTCACGGCCATGTGCCAGGAAGGAGCGGAACTGGGGTCAGCGGCCGCTTAGCTCGGGGGCAGCGGGGGGGGCGCCGGGGATTGGAGAAGAGAGAGAGAGAGAGAGAGAGGCAGGGGCAGTCCAAAGCGGGGGAAATAATGGGGGGGGGTGTGAGCTGACAGCGGGTGCCGGTGGGGGGGACGACTGTTGTTGCCTCCGCCGCCGTCGTGTGTGGGAGCTGGTTGGCGCGTGCATCTCAGGGACCTGACTCCGGGGTCCCTCAGAAGATCCGGGCGGCGCGAGAACTGCGAGTTGTGGGAGCGTTTTGGGTGGTTTCGAAGAATTCCTAGAACGCGGTAGGTTGGCGTTTTGTAGGTTCTCGCTCCAAGAGTGAGCTTTGTTTCGCCTTCTTCCCTCTCCCCTGGTAATGCGAGAGATGCTCTCTCTCCCTCTTCCCCCCCCCCCCGCCCCCGCCCCCAAATATCACTGGCTGTGTCTGGGTTTGGCAGCAGCACTAAAGTGCTCCCAGCGCGAGCACACAGACACCAGACTGTGGCGGCGGCGGCAGCTGCGAAGCGCGTGGGGGATCCGAAATATTTTGCCCTCGGGATCAGGAAAAAGCGGTTTCTCGCCTTCTCTCTCTCTCTCTCTAGCAACCCCGAATACTGTAACTGTAAAGGCAGGGAAAAAATAACGCCGTGGGAACAACAACAAAATAAATAGATACTCGAATGGACAAACTTGCTTGACGAATCTCTTAAGAGAGAGTTGGAGACTGAATATTATCGTGAATATTATCTCTTCCCCTCTCCCCTAATCTTTTTGGTACTTCTTGTAACCCGTAAAGTTTGAATTTAAATTTGTAATGGGTGAAATGTGATTGCTGATTTATTTTTTTTTTTTGGGGGGGGGGGGGATGAATTCTTCACTTTTCGGGAAGTTTTTTTTTTTTTTTTTTAATTCTACTTTATTGTGGGTCAAAGTCAAAGGAGTGTGAATGTGTCTACACATTGCTTGGGAAGAGGTGCTTTCCGACAATGTAATGAAGTGTTTAAAAATAGCTTTCTGGGACTTTTCTAGTCCTTTCCTTTGTTTTTCTCAGATTTAGACTTTGCACTGAATCTCAGAGGAGAAGTCCATGTTCATGAACAGAATGACTGAGTCTACACATTGGGCTCAGCCACAATACACATCATGTTTGATTTTGACCTTTTTTAAAGTGATGTTCTGTGAATCTATCAATATTGTTTTTGGGTCTTTAGTACTGTAGGTGTCTAACCAGTTATGATTTTATAAGCAATCTTGAGAGATTTTTGTATCCAATTGGTGCCCAGGAAAGTATGTATGATATAGAAAAGGGAAAAAGATGAATTGAAAAGGTTTTATGTTTCAGACTACAGTATTAGGATATAATTAATTGTTTGGGCAGAAGTGATTAGGGCATGTTCCTATAGGTGTCTAGCTAGAAAGGAATCCTGTTGAATTCAGTGGCACTTCTATGTAAGTAAGCAATGGGGTTTACTATAGAGGTGATGCAGATAGAATTCCATTATGAATGCTACCATGGGTTTTTCGTTTCAAGTATGTTCTTGAGGTTTACATAAATTCTGAATGTCTTTCTCAATTAACTTTTTTACTGATTTAAGAAAAGAAGCAAATTCTAAAGGAATACATTTAAGTGTTGAAAGGAATATTATACTTTAAAAATTAAAGTTTTTAATTAATTTAGCATTTAAAACTGAAAATGAATACATGAATTGCTTAGAATTTCCAGACAAAAGTACAATGGGATAAAATTCTGCAGAAAAAAATTACATGTTATGAATGGCATAATATTTTGCAGAAGTTTTTTTCCCCTTAAAAATTCATAATCTGTTCAACTAAGACAGTGGAAGCATCATTTTGATTGTGGAATATAAGTAAAATGGTCATGAATGTTTGCATTTGGGGTATTAGGAAATATTTTATTTCTCACTCTTAAAAGGTATATTCGTTTTAATAGACTTAGTTATGTTTCTCCTGATATTACTTCTGTGTTTGCTATCCAAGGAGAATGACATTTTCAGAACAACTCCTTTAGGATACCAAATGGCAGGAAAAGTTCCCAATTTTATGGTCTGTTAAATTGGTTCTACTGTATGCATCTTCCTTCTGATTGTTTTTAACAGTATGCCTAGCTGCTACTGCTGCTATTTCTCCCCCTTTTTTGCTCTACTTATCCAATTGCCATGAAACTCAGATACAGGACAAAGAATTACCATTTTAAAGACTCAATTTTTGTGTTAATCTCACTGTTCTTTCTCTTCTAAATCTTCACACATTCATGTTACTTTGCAACACAGTTAAAAATAGAGCCATAAAATAAAGCAACCATTGTGTATGTAACCAATGTGTATGTAATAGGTTCACTAAAGAAATAAATTGGTTGATTATAATTCTTAGTTTATTATAAATATGCTTATGGAGCTTATAAACCTGCTATTAATCAGAAACTTATTCAAAGATTAGCTGCATAAACTACAATTTAAGGGGTGGGGTTTTGTTAAATATTTGAATGGTTGTTGTATAGGCAACAAATAGAAAATATGGTACAAAATTCAGTTTTGGAAGTTTTGACTTCCTTGTCAATTCAAATTCAATTCAAATCTTTATTGTCAATGCACAATATGTGTGCAGTGAAATTGAATGAGCCTCCATAGGTACAATCACACAAAGCACAGAAACACAGAATGCATTCAAACACAGAATACATCTCCAGATTTATTTAGTTTACTGTATCCTGGATATAGTATTAGTTCACTATTATAGCTTCACAAATTCTAAAATCTTTTGTTTTATTGGTTGCTTTGTAGATTAATAATAAAGATGATGTTGCCCTCTATGCTTAAGAAAGTGGAGGAGTGTGGATCATTAGATAAAATGGGGAGAAACCATATTTCAGAATATTACTTGAATAGTACTTGAAATGATTTCTAAGTACTAACCAGGCCCAAGGCCTCCTGCTTAGCTTCTGAGCCGAGACATAACAAGCTGGATACTAATACTTGGGAAGATGCTTTGGAAGAAGCCAGTCCCAAATTATAACACTTTAAATTAGTAAACCCAAACCAATCATGGTTACAACTTGATTGTATCAGATAAAGCCTTGAAGGGCTAATATACAATAACTTTATCATGGGTTCCCTTTGTATCATTGTGTATTAATAGCGATGTAAAGGTTGCTCAGACAAAATTAGAACATAATCATAGAATCACCTACAATGTTCTCCCATTCTACACATAGATGGTGTTTTGAGGATTTAGGAAAGGCGAGTAAGCACTTAACTGTCTGTTTGATATATATCAGCTCTAAGGAAATAATATAGTTGCAATGATAAAAGGCTATCCTATTGATTGCTTTCTCCTTCTGCAGAGGAGATTTCCCTTTGTACAATAAATTCTACTTTCTAGCATATTTCATGTACCAAGAATATATACTGAAGGGATTGGAGGAATGTATGCAACAACATTATGTCCACTTGTTTCAAAGTACAGAGCTACCATTGTCATCATAGTTAAGAACTTCCTTTATTGTTCTATGGAGTATAACAGAGAACAAGAAGTACATGTACAATATGCAAATTCCCATTTGATGCTTGAAGGAAGTAACTGTAAATTCTGTGGCTTTAGACATTTCATAAATTTTGTAGAAAAAGCTATTATCACACATCCCTCACAGTCCATCTAGTTTTGCCGCCTTTAACATTAAGAAAGAAATTTCAGTATGCATTCATCATATGAATGTTGTATATCAATAATATCTTTAAACTCATGTATGATTCCATAGTTTTGTAGTGTACACAATGAATATATATATTACAAGGTGCTTTCTACAGAACTAGTTAGCTTTAACATTTACATAACCTTCGCAGTTTTAAGAGATTCTCTATGCACATTTACTGTTTTTTCATTCTGAAGAATAAATATTTAATTTATTTGTTAAGTATACCAAAAAATCAGCTCAAGATTGAAACTTCCCTTTTTTGCTTCCTGTGTTTTGCTTCAGTAGCTTATAATATGTATAAATGAACTATAAATAGTTTAGATTTTATGTAATATATTCACTTATTAAGGTAGCATTAAACAAAGCTTATCCTTAGTGATACATTCCTTTGTTATATTATATTATGCACTTTGTGTCATTTGGTATAGTGCATGAATTTTTAATTTGGGCACCTGTTCATTTATTTATATGTGGTTGTAAATAGCTGGAAAAGGAGTAGAAGGCTAAATTAGATGCCATTTTATCAAAGTAGTTAAACTTGTAGCAATCTATGTCAGGATAAAGGTACATATGAAAAGCAACAGATATGTAATTGTAGTTGATTGATTCTGCAGACAAATAGCATTAAACTCTAACTGGAAGAATAGTAAGCTACTTGGCAGAGGGTGTGTGTTTGGCATATATCATTAATGGAATTAAAGTGGACATAACAGAAGAGGAAGAATGTGATTACACTAAATAAACCCATCCCATTTTTGGCTACTACCTGACTATTCTAATTATTTCAGTTTTCTCAAGGTACCTGAGGCAAATATTCTTCCTAGGGTTAATACTAATTTTACTTTCTTATAATGGAGTTAAGAGAACATTTGAAAAATGTCTAAAATTCAACTTATAAAATATGTTAAAATTGCTAGACTGCTTCTGGATGTGGACTAGTGGTAGGATGGTTGTTAGTTATTGTCATAGCTTTTTGTCACAACTATTGGCAGTGGTAACAAAACAAAACAACCATTAGCTAACAACCCTGGATGCAGCTCTAGGAACTTCAGAAGTTACCAATGAAGTGAAATTTGTAATGTGACAGAATAGGAAAATCCTTAAACGTTTTGGGGAAAATCCTGTTAATTGATTTGGCTTACATTGAATTTGCATTTAAATATGAATTAATTTTTCTCCTGTACTTTCCCATTTTTTAAAATCTTGTATTGTTACATGAAGTTTTCAGAATGTGGCTGCTGAACATGCCATCTACAGGCCAGACATATAACCTTTTGTCTGAAGAAACTTGCCCAGTTCCGTTACAGAACATTTTTGACCTATTGAGGGTTTTTTGGTCACTATTTTTTTTAAAAAAGTAATAGTCATGCTATGTTTATTGTAGATAAGTATAAGTGAAAATACACTTAAAATGAAGTTTAAAACATTACAATTCTTTCTGATTAGTGCTGGCAGTTTTTCTTAACGTGCTTAGAAAATATTTCCCCAATACCACATTTTTGCTGATTATTTTTGCCTTCAATTATGACTCAACAGTTAGAATAAATCAATATGGAGCAGACAGGCCACCTATTTTGTGAGAAAGAGACAGCTTTCCTCAATCTGTTCTGGCTGGAAAATTCTTAAGAATTTTAGTCTTCTTATCATTTGCTTTCTAGCCTGATGATCTGGAGGCCATAAGGCTGTTAAATACACAGTGAGATTTTTTTTCTACTTGTTTTTGTTTATGAGGATAGTTATTATTTTGGTTATTGGGATGAATTATATTAATTTCTTTAGAATATTTCCTTGTATTAGAGCAATGCAGTTGTAAATGTTGGGGGAAGCATAAAGATACTATTATAAGAGTGTGCATTTAGTGCTTTAATACCATATTTGATAAGCGAGAGAGCTAACCTGATGACCAATGGGAACAATGATTTCCAAGTAGATAGAACTGCTATGACATGCCCAAAAAATAACAGCCTTTTATGCAAAAAAAGTGGTAAGTTGAGTTTTGTGTTTTGCAGTAAAGCTGATCTTTTGCACATGTATGGATTGTTTCCTACAGTCAATAAAGCAGCATATCTGGCCATTTTACATCAGTGTTCACAAAGCAAGTTTATGAATATAGAGTTAATGTCAAGATTTATTGCTATCCCTGCTGTGAAGTGAATAAGTTAGGATTATGGTTTTCCAGCTTTAAAAAGGTGTTGTTTACTAGCACACTGTAATTAGAACAGGGCCCCCCAACCTTTGGGCATCAGGGACCGGTTCTGTGGAGAAAGGTTGTTCTGCATACTAGAGGGGACATGGTTTTGTGAGATGCCTGCATACTGGAAATGGGGCTTCGCTTGTTCATGCGTCCTAGTTATTGGCATGCTGCAGTCCAGTGCCGGTCCACAGACTGGGGGTTGGGGACCCATGATTTAGAAGTATGACTGTTCTGCAGGTACGGTGATGCAGCACACCTGCTTAAATGCTATCTACTATGCAGATTTTAAAGGGAATTTTCACCCATGGCATAAATTGGCAATGCTGTTTAATAACATGGGAAAACTTTCTTGCTTTGTTTCTGGTAGTAGAGGTTCATCTCTAAGGTCTGTCTATAATTAACATTTTGCTATGTTTGCAATTTATGTCATTTTCCACAGGCAATACTGCATTGGGATTTTGCCACTGAACAGTAGCAAAACAAAAAGTGAAGGAGATACATTGAACCATGAATATTGATGGCGTTGGATTAAATGAAATCTGTATTATTTAGGACAGAAGTTCTTTTCCACTATGGTCCAGGAGATGTATTTAGATAGACTGTAGCATAATCTAAAAGATCTGTGCACGTGATTTATATTTTCTAACCATGGAAATAAAGGCAATTTTTATCTGGACATGTCTCTTGTGGATGCTTAGTCCAAATTAAAAAGCAAGATAAATAAGGAAGTTGAATTGGAACCAGAACTAACAAATACGATCCATATTATTATCAAATTGTACTTTAAAAAATCAAATTATTTCATAAAAAATAAGATGTATATTCTCTTTATACATTTAAAGAAGAATATTACATTTTCCATGAAACTTCCCCTTTCCTTCTCCCCTACCCCAAATTGACTTTCTCCCCTCTGGAAGTTTTTAAGTTCTGTTCATTTAGAACAATTAAATACACACAGAATAAAGATCTATATTTCAGCCAGTAATGATAGTATTAATTGTTACAGTTGAGTTCTAAAAAAAACCCCTCTCTTACAATTTCTTTGACCGAGAAAATAGGCAAACAACTGGTATTGCTATTAATATATAACAGGATTTATTTGGGTAGTCAATATAATAAAAAAATAAATAGAAATAAATAAAAATGGATGTAAATAATACAAGAAAAATAATAGAGCAAAAATTGGCATGAAATTTACACAAAACATGGTACAGTGGTTATTTCACAAAATATTAAGAATAAGGATTCCATTTATTTAAGTAGATTTATTTTAAATAATTATATCTTAAATGATCTTGTAAAGAGCATTTTTGACAAGTTTGTGTATTAAGCTTTTATTATCACAGAAGAGTCTTTCTAAAATGTTTGCTTAAAATGTGTTTATTCCCTACAATGTGAATATTAGTCAGTAGGATACTTATTTATTGGGTATAATTAAATATATCTAAATATTTTATAGTAAAAATTGTTCTGTCAAATATGTCTCATAAATACATTTACATTAAAATAGGATTCACTTTGCAGTTTAAAGATTTGAGTTCCATGCCATGTTTGCATGAACCAGTAAGCTAGGTTCGCGTCTAGGTATAAGGAACATAGTTAATTTTTATGTTTTTTCTGTATGCAATTACATTATTGAGATTTGTGAAAAATTGTAATTTTTAATCCAATCCAGAATTGGATTAAATATTTTATACTCAAGAATTTACCAGAAACTTAGGAGATATGTAAATTTCTTATTAAACTTTACTAAAATATGTATTTCGAGTTACAAGGTATATTGGAAATAATTAGGTAAGTTTTCATATCTCAATTATTTAGATATTTTTAAAATCAGTCTTATTATTCCATCTCCTTTTATATTTTTTTATATGGCCCAGAATGACTAATGCAACAATCTTGTGCTTACACCAACATTGACTATACATCTCAACTCAAGTTTTAAGAAATAATAGTCATGTTAGCATGTGCCAAAAAGAACAATCTTAGTTTTCTTTGTTAAATATTTATAAGTAAAAATTATTACCCCCAAGGCTGTGAGTATTTTCCCCTTTCTGAGCAACTGGTATAACTTGGGTTCATTTATCCCCATTCCCTAATACTTCACTCAGTTATAGTTAGACTGCTCACTGACATGACTTCCACTAAACTCCATTAAAGATCATCAGTGCGAGGAATTTTCTGCTTGAAAAAAAAATAAAATTTGCACTTGCGCCTCCTAATGTAAAGTTTCCACTAAAAGAGTTGCAATAGGTGCAATATGTATACATGCATAGATCATTGCCATATATTGGTCTTTGTTTTACTCTATCCTATCACAATCTTGGGCATTTTACTATTCTTCTTCTTTCAGTTGTTCCCGTTAGGGGTTGCCACAGCGAATCATCTGTTTCCACCTAACTCTATCCTCAACATACTCTACACTCACCCCAATTAACTTCATCTCCTCTTTTAGCACATCCATATATATCTCCTCTTTGGCCTTTCTCTTGACTTCTTGCCTGGCAACTCCATCTCCAACATCCTTCTACCAATATAACCACTCTCCCTCGTCTGCACATGTCCAAACCATCTCAATCTGGCCTTTCTGAACTTGTCCCCAAAACAGCTGACCTGAGCTGTCCCTCTAATGTGCTCATTCCTAATCCTGTCCATCCTGGTCACTCCTA